>OU744318.1:38104801-38272301 GCA_916610145.1 Eristalis arbustorum
TTTTTTCTTCTTTTCCTGGTGTTCCTCCTAGAGGAGCAGGAAACTATGGAAACGTCTTATAAATCATGAACTCATACACAATCAATTAAGGCTAAATTAAGTGACATCAGTCGGGAATTTGTAATAAATTTCGGCTTAAGTGTGCGCCAGAAGCACAGTGATGGGAGACATACGTTAAGCGATGCGGAGTGAATGATGTTGGTGGGATGAACGATGATGTACCGTGTCAGTGGCTACTTGGGAATTCTGTGATTTAAATGGGGTCGGAGCATGGGGATACGAAGGCGTCTGATGGCGAATCTCAAAACCGGGGCATGTAACTGCACAGTGTGGGCGGTGTAGAGCCCGAGGTGGACCTGGGTCATGGTGATACACGAGTGGATGGCACCGATGGCTGCATGATTACCTCCCGGATGGGTCTATAATTATTCCCCCGAAGCGGTACGGACTTAGATTGTCTAACAATGCGCTGCGTAATGCTTATTACCAAGCGAGACAAAGGCAAATCAATCCTGACAGCTCTTAAGCCAGGTTTTTGAAAAGATTGTCATTCGGTGTCTAAAACACTGGGTTGAGGATAATAACCGGACAACCAGTTCGGATACAGGGCGGGCCATGAAAACATACATGCCGAGTTTAAGCTGGTGTCCGACATTCAATGGAATAAAGACAAAAAACAATGCACGGGTGCCTGCCTGATGGACTTGGCGGAAGCGTTCGCCTCCGTTTGTTTGGAGGGACTCTCCCTGAAGCTGGTCAGGCTCTGCATAAGTAAGCCATTATTGTACATGATCCATGACATGAGGACAGGTAGAACAGAACAGAAATAAGTGTTTTACGTGATCACCTGCCGTTAGGCTTATATCACGAAGACATTTAAATCTTTTAGTCCATTTTACGACGCTGGACCAGACGCCTTCATTAGGAATCCCAAGTTCCAAGTTTAGAAATAAGCTTCTGGACTTATTTCTCCACCTTGTTAGGGTGGCGAGGTCCTTCTAAAACCTCTGCTACTCTTTGGGTCGTAGCACCCGGTTGTTATCTGCAACTCCACATAGACTTGAATCAATACCTTTCACGTCCGAGAGTCGCAAATGCCCAACGCCGCAAGATTAACTCCCAGACATGCAGGTATATCTCCACTTCTCCCCGCGGTTTTGGGTTTTAAACCACAGCCACCACGATGCTCCCACTTGGGGGCCAACCTCAAGTGATCAGGATGAAACCTATGCGGGTCTCACGGGCGGAAGTCTGATCTCCCGTGGCACCAGACTGTAGCCTCTGGTCAAGCTACCAGTAGGATGCCATAACATCCCGGGACTGGCCGCCATTGTTATAAACCAAGCCTTTTATTTTATGCAGTATCTATAATAAGATAATGCACTTACCGTTCATTCCTTTGTTTGCGAGCTTGAAACCATCATTTTGAGAAGCAACGGAGTAGGTTATATCCTTAACCATAAGCTTTTAGCTCAGGGTTTTAGCCGCCTTTTACGACAGGCATGCCTTACCTCGGGTATATTCTACGACCCTACCCGAAGGGGGAATGAGGACAGGTAGAAAGTTCGTAGTGAAAAGTGGCGATGTAACTTATTGCACGGCCTTTGACAGCAAAAACGGTCTGCAACAGGAAGCGGGTGCTTTGCCGATCCTGTTTTCTATATTCACTGCAGATCTGATGGGTTCAATGCCGTGGCGTACAGATCAGGTCCGAAGGTCGAAGGAATACACGTCTTTTTGCAAGATGACTTCGATTCACCTCGATTGTCCGACAGACCGACACTTCTGTATGGAGTCTCAGTTTGCACTAAACAAACTTATCAATTACGAGGCACTCACTTTAGTACAAAGACCGGCCTGCTTGTGCATCAGCGGAGCACTGATAAGTACTCCGTCAGACGCACTGAATATTCTCCTCCACTTCCACCACTGGAACTATTCGGAAAACAACAAGGAACCAGCACAGCCTTGAGACTCAAAACACCCCGACTGTCGTCGGAACTCAACATCCGCCACTCAACCATTCTCAAGGAATTCAAGTTCCTTGCTAGCGACACTGAGCGCCTAATATCCCAGGCTACCTTCGAGAACAAATTCTCGACGAGCATTACCTCCAGATCGGACTGGATGTCTGGTAGGCAGACGTTGGATGATCCTCTGCGGATTTTCACAGACGAATTGAAGACTAACGAAGATCTGGGCTATCTCTTGGCAGCTCCCTGATCACTGATGAAGGCTCAAGAACAACGTGAATCAAAAAGGGATATCACCACCTGCTCGAACAGGCAGGCAGCTATGAAATCGCTGGACAATGTCATGTTGTACTCAAAAACATCCCTTAATTGTGGGATGTCTCTTAACGAGATGACTGAGCATTTTAACATTCACCTCATGTGGGTGCCGGGAAACTGTGACATACCAGGAAATTGCAAAGCCGACGAACTCGCTAGGTGTGGTACAACCTCTCCCTATCAATAGCAGGGATCGATCTCTATAGCCTACCATTTTCTCAAGATTCAGACAATCAGAACCACCAATGACAAATGGCTAGAAGGCACCACCTGCCTTAAGACAAAAAAAATCTGGCCATCACTTAACCTAAAACGATCACTCAGTCTACTAAGACTCAGCAAACAGACCTCTCAATGGGGTCATAACCGGGCACTGTGCAATTGGCACTCATGCTCGCAGGATGGGTGCCCCAAATAATGATTTCTGCAGAAGCTGCATGGATGAAGAAGGACAACACTGATCACCTACTCTGCTCGTGCAGCGCTCTGACTAGTAACAGCTTCCCACACATAGGGGCCTACTACTTCAACAACCTCAATGAGCTAAACAGCGCCAGCATAATCCAGCAAAATCGCTTTCTCTACAAGAGCCAACTGGTGCCGATGTTAGGAGATGTCAATTCGCGTGGTACCACAATGGGCCTTCTCTGGCCTACGACTGCCTTAAGCAGTCCGTCTTTACAACCCAGTTTTAGGTGACTTCGAACAAATTAAGTGACGACTGGAAGTTGATTATCAACTTTCTGAAGTGTGAAATTACTTTCAGGACTCCGTTGTACATGACATGATGAGATACAAGCACAAAATGGAGTAAGTTCGGCATTGTTAACCCACCGAGACGTCCTGTAGATGTGACAAGTTTAGTTAGGTATCTTGGTATTTGGTTGGATCAATGTCTGAATTTTGAAAAATAAATAGGCTTTGCTCTGGCCAAGGCAAGGAGATTGTTTTACAGTAGAGTGAAGGTAATTTGCTACATGACCCTCATCCGGCCAATTATGGCGTACGGGTGCCCTTTTTGGTTCAACGTGAGTCCTTCGCAGATGTAAAAGATGGGGTTGTTCAAGAGACAATGTCTTCGCACTTGTCTTCGGTTGGTTCGTACACCCTAGTCCGAGTACGAGGGTCTGTGCAACAAGGCAAACTTGAACAGGGTTGATAATTTTATTACTCAGCTGACCAGAAAGCATATTACACGAGCTATAACTTCTTCCAACAGTCTGTTCTTTGGGGCCTGGCCACAGGCTTTAGGAAATGCACCCGGGCTCTTTGAAATTGCGAGGGTAATCTAGTTACAGATCCGCAGGGCAAGGAGCACTTCCAACAGCTGCCTAGCGGGCCTGGGCAGGAGAGAGTGATAGGGAAATAGGAAATCGCAACTCCAGTCGATGAAGAAGTCTCCCCACCTAGCTTGGAAGAAGTGGGCACAGCCATTAAAAGGCTGAAGAACAACAAAACCGCAGTCTTAGCTGGCTTACCATCGGAGCCCTTCAGAGCTGGGGCAAAGTACTGGTAGGGAACATGCACCAGATCATCTGCCGAATTTGGAAGGACTGGAATATCAGCTCCATAAGCTCCATCCACAAAAAGGCGACCCTACCTCTTGCAAGAACTACAGAGGTATATCCCTGCTCAACGTCGCCTACAAAATCCTATCCAGCGTACTAAGTGAACGTCCAAGGCTGTTATGTAATGTTGGCGAAAACGTTACAATCGACAGCTACAATTTCGAGGTGGGAAAGGAGTTTGTCTACCTCGGGGTAAACGTAAACTCCACGAATGACATCTTAGTAGAGATCCGACGTAGAATCGCAATTGGCAACCGATGTTACTTCGATTTGTCAAAACAACTGCGCCCGAAACTCCTGACTCTATTGATCATTATGGAGCTGGACACTAGGCAAAACTGCGGAGCTGACTCTTGGTGCCTTCGAAAGAAATATTCTACGTCGGATATATGGTCCCGTCTGAGAGGAAGGCGAGTGGAACAGAAGACACAACCGTGAATTCTACGAGCTGTACAAAGATGTGGATGTAGTCCGGAAGGCAAAAATCCGTCGACTACACTGGCTGGGCCACATCGAGCGAATGGATAACAACGCTCCAGCAAAGAGGGTCTTCGAATCCGAGCCTCCTTGTTCGAGAAGGAGAGGAAGACCGAACCTCCGGTACAAAGACCAAGTCATCGCGGATGTAAGACAGCTTGGCCTTGATGACGGGAGGCAGCTTGCCCAGGACCGTCGCCGATGGAAGGCAGCAATTGTTCAGCCTCGCAGCCTTCATGAGTCGTCGGCCTGATAAGCAAGAAAGTAAGTAGTTGGAAGGCACGCTGTTTTGATTTCTGTCTTCCGTAAGTTTCCTTCACAATGACTATGACTATCCGAATATGTGACTGTCCACCTCGCTCTCCGAACATTTCCTTCTCAAAGGACTTTCTTTTGGAAAAAGAAAATAATCTCTTTTATTGAACTCAGATATCAGCATTTTTAGAGTTTATGTGAACTGCAGTGAAAGACATTGACCTGTATTCGCTTCCTTACTCCATCCTAGGCTTGACCAAACATTTTCTTTAAGTCCAACATGTGCCTACTTGTGCAACTATGAGCGGCACCTAGCTACTTGCTACACCATCGGTTGCCCGTCTTCACTTTTTCAAAACTCTGTTATCCTCAAAAATGTGTACAAAGTAGGATAAGGCACTTTCCACCCTCTGCGGACGCATATTTTCACAGACCTTCGTTTCTTTCTTTCAAACGAACCGAGTCTGTCAAATCAGGTTTGCTTAAGATGAACGCCCCGGCTAGAAGATAGGTGGTTTGGATACAACGAACCAACCTTAATCTCATCATCGGCATCGTATGCACCCTGCGGTTCGCTTCAAGGACCTCTGTATCCCACGTAAATTCCTCTCTTGTCACCAATGCACCTCTAGTTTGTCGAAGCTTCTCGGTTCAACATTCGTGACTCGATGGAACAGTCATGGTCTACAAAATTAGATGGGACCATGGAAAAAATATTTCTGCATTGGATGTCGGCGAGGAAGATGCCTTTATCCATGATTTCATGCTCATTTCGAAACAAGGGAGCTTTCCTTCGAGGAAAATCAGAACGAGGTATTTATGCCTTCAGATCCTTGTCAAGGGTCAATCCAGTTCCCTCCACCCCAGGATCGCCTTGTTGTTCAGCCGCTGAAATAGCTTATCCCGCGATATGCTACAAATGCTATATCTTGTCAATGTCAGTAGTTCGGGTGTTCAATCAAGTCGTAGGTCGGTCAGTAGTTGAAAACCCCAGCAACGGCTGCCCTAGCGAATGCTTCAAATAGGCGCTGCGACTACTTCTTGGGAGATCAGACTTCTCGGGAACAGCAATCGAATGGCAATCGAAAATCCACAAGACAACTCTCCTTCTTCGATGGCAACAACTGCTACCGCCATCATCACTTCAAACAATGCCAGCAACGGATCCCGATTGTCATCTAGCGCAACACACAAATATGGCAACGTCCCTCCCTCGCTTGACTGCAACTACGCAACTGACTTTGACATCAGTGATTTAGAATCGCAGTAAGATTCGCAAATCCAAGACGAGTCGTCGCGACGTTTGCATTCTTTCCGCGACATTCTGTGTGCACTTGCACACAGTGCCCCTTGCATTTGCCTATATAAAGCATAGACTCGCGATTCTACTCGCCGAGGTGGCCGCTTGGAGTGGGCATGGAATTGAGGTCGGCGTCGTCGCTGTCGTCGGTCGTTGTCGATGTCGTTGTCATCTTCCAAATGGAAGTGGCACAAACATTCGAAACAAAGTGCTGTTCTAATAGTCCGCTTCGGCGTTCTGTTGTCTTCTGCTCGACACTTTGCTAATTTTCGTATTTTTTCTTCTTCTCCCTCCCCACCCCAGCCGTCGGCAAGTTGCGACTAGAGACCCAATTAATTATGCTGAACTGTGTAATTTAGTGGCTGAATAAAATATACGAACTTACGGCTTGGCGCTTGCCCCAGAGCTTTGCGGAGGTGGTCTGTTGGGCCGGCATCCGCAGCCTCTTCAGCGCACCGATGTGGGGTCGTGTTCATAAATTGAGTGAGTTCTCCTTCGGTTTTATTTATATTTTGCTTAATTTTAGTTATTATCATTTCGCGTGTGCTTCAGCCCGTCTAATAATTTGTTTTGATCGGTGGGACACGGCTTGACATATTGTCAATGGGGTAACGATAATGTGGGAACATTCATTCACTTATAACGTTCTTCAAAGCAAATTAACAAATTAGTTGCGGCGAATTAAGCCATCAGGGTGTACGAGTGTGCGAGTGTGTGGGGCGGCCGTATGATGCTTCTGATTGCCGACCAGGCGAGAGGCATGTTTGGGGGGTGATTGGGTTGATTTATGGACGTTCGGCTGGTGCTGAGCTTATTTTTTTGTCATGTCTGAAATGAAGAATGGGGCGCAGCGGAATGGATAGGCTCGCTGGCAATTTAATTGTCATGAGTGGGGTAATCTGTTTTGTAATGTGACCCTGGCTAATTCAAAAAGCGCGCGATTATTATGTAAATGAATACTGTGATATGACAAACGAATTGGCTGTCTATCAAATTGTAATAAAAACTTAATGTGCCATCCTCGAGGGGGAACGCTTTGTTTGATATAATGCCGGCCGAGAGTGTGGAGAAGGCGGCATGTGAACTGAAATAGATTTGCTTGTATTTTTAAAGGGGACGCGATGATTGTGTGTGGCCATCTGCTGAGCTTTTAGAATGAGGTCATTCGGTAGCAGTTGTTTTACTAGACTCATCTACGATACGAGCGGCAGAGGTAATGATCTGTTTGAATTTATGATAGAAAATGAACGTGGCTTCGGCTACGCTGGCTTCGTGGCGTTCAATCTGTAGTGAAATTACGCAATAACCGAAGCCGCAAGGCTAAGAAAAATCCTATCCAAAGTCATACTGTGCCTGGCTTCATAGAAGACGAAAGAGCCAACTGGACACAATCGCATTTTCTTGAACACTCATTCCCAGAGTGCCAGGAAAATGCTTCATCAACGATAGTGACGGCCTCAGAAACCGACAATTTGGGCCAGTGACTTCTTCAAATCTAACAATTACCTCGAAGTGCCACCCTTCTTATTATGCTACTAAAGACCCTGTCTAGTAGCACCTAAGAAATATTTTCAGTCTCAGTCTCAGTCTCAGTCTCAGTCTCAGTCTCAGTCTCAGTCTCAGTCTCAGTCTCAGTCTCAGTCTCAGTCTCAGTCTCAGTCTCAGTCTCAGTCTCAGTCTCAGTCTCAGTCTCAGTCTCAGTCTCAGTCTCAGTCTCAGTCTCAGTCTCAGTCTCAGTCTCAGTCTCAGTCTCAGTCTCAGTCTCAGTCTCAGTCTCAGTCTCAGTCTCAGTCTCAGTCTCAGTCTCAGTCTCAGTCTCAGTCTCAGTCTCAGTCTCAGTCTCAGTCTCAGTCTCAGTCTCAGTCTCAGTCTCAGTCTCAGTCTCAGTCTCAGTCTCAGTCTCAGTCTCAGTCTCAGTCTCAGTCTCAGTCTCAGTCTCAGTCTCAGTCTCAGTCTCAGTCTCAGTCTCAGTCTCAGTCTCAGTCTCAGTCTCAGTCTCAGTCTCAGTCTCAGTCTCAGTCTCAGTCTCAGTCTCAGTCTCAGTCTCAGTCTCAGTCTCAGTCTCAGTCTCAGTCTCAGTCTCAGTCTCAGTCTCAGTCTCAGTCTCAGTCTCAGTCTCAGTCTCAGTCTCAGTCTCAGTCTCAGTCTCAGTCCACTGCGCTGTTTATCTACTCCGTGAAGTACAGTCAGCACAACATTCCGAATATGCAAAATTTGAACCCAACATAACCCGAAAAACAAACCATTCCAGACCCGAATTAGATAACAAAACGGGTGGGGACGTGAAAAAATAAAGCGAAAGCCATCGACCACACGTTCCACTCCAAATCCCGTGACACGGGCGGCGTTTTATCGCCAATCGGAAAATCATTATCAGAAAACCAACTGAAACAAAAATAAGGGAAAACAAAATCACTTTCGAGTACACAACACATCGCCCCACACACCGCCAACCTCATTCACCTCGCTCAGCGAACGAGCACACAACCTGCGCACTGGCATTGATAGGCATAGATACTCGCACACACAGGGGCGGCCGCAGATAGGTTAGGTGTTTGTGGAAACGCTTCCAAAGGGAGCGCCAACATCAGTGCCTTATGTAAAAACGCTAGAAAACAATTGCGCGTACTGGGCTTTATCACAATTCTATTTGATAATTGTCAGAAAATCAAGTTATTGAATGAGATTGCCTGGCGCACAGGGTGACCCAAAATATCTTGGTAATAATTTAATTAGTTGCGTTACAGCTTGTGGAATTTTAAGTGATGCTGATGTTTGGCTGCTTCTGCTGCTCTATCCTCCAAACAGAAGTGAGAAGTAGCTTTGGAATGGATTAGGAGGGAAGACAGTATGCCTGTACATCCGATTGAACCACAGCGCAGCGTGAAAGCAAAATGCCACTATTCAATACCACTTCACTGCGTATTATGCGGTAGGTTAGCTGCTCTTCATGCCTGAATTAAAATGCAATTGTGGGGATCTTCAGAACGTTTTACCAAAGGACATCGCCATAAAGTCACAGTGCTGCTTGCGCCTTGGAGAGTCCAGTACTTCACGTCCACTGCATACACAATAAGTAGGGAAATTCGAGCATTACATTAGTTGTGGCGAATGACATGTTATTGGAACCAGCCTTAAGGTCGCCGAATTCAATCGAAGGCACAAGGGGAAAGGTAGGCCACGCCGAAGCACATCTTTTAACACGATATTCAACCTCCTTTCCGTTTGATTTCAATCGATTACAGTGCTCTGGAATCCGACTTCTGTCATAATCATCAACACAGTTCGCGGCTAGTCGCTAATGGCGTGTTGCTGGTGTCAACTTAGAAAATTCCTGGAACAACTGGCCTTAAGGCAGCCAGCTACAGTCCGCCTTTCTCTAATGGAGATAATGGATCGATGCGATCTTTACTATATATCGGGTAGCTGGGTACAAGGGTATTTCGGTCAACGAAAGAGCCAACGAAACAAGGAGTGTATTGGATCTGCCATTCGCACAGAGTTCGGAGACCCTCAACTCGACGACTTCAAGACTCCGGGGTGTACCGGTACGAAATGAACGTTTTTTGAAAACACTAATTATTAATGGGAAAGTAAAAACATCTTACTCAAAGTATTGGCCATTGTTTTCTAGACATTTGGACCACCTTTCTGGCAATTTGTGAATACCACGCCAGTAAAATTGTTCGTCTTTTGAAGCAAACCAATCAGACACCCAATTTTCGACTTCTTCGTAGGAATCGAAGTGCTGCTCAGCCAATGCGTGTCCCATCGATGAAAACAAATGGTAGTCGGAAGGAGACAAGTCTGGTGAATACGGCGGGTGGGGTAGCTGCTCTCAGCCAAGTGTTTTGATTGTGTCCTGAACCGGTTCTGCTTTGTGTGCAGGTGCATTGTCATGGAGCAAAATTACCTTGCCGTGTCTTGTGGCCAATTCTGGTCGTTTCTCGATTTGTTGTCGGTAGCGATCAGTATTGAGGGTTTCACCAGGTTTTAGGAGCTCGTGGTACACCACACCTTGCTGGTCCCACCAAACACACAGCATTGTCTTCTTGCCGAATCGATCTGGTTTTGCAGTCGATTTTGATGGTTGTCCCGGATGTCCCGGATGTCCCGGATTAACCCATGATTTTTTCCGTTTAGGATTCCTAAAATAATTCTTAAATTTTTCATCGCCAGTAACAATCCGATTTTCTTACGTGTCTTTGAAGCAAAATTTCACAAGTGTTTTTTCAGTTTGCCGTCTGTCTTCCATTCAATTCCTGTGGCACCCATTGCCCACAATTTTGGATCTTTCCCATAGCTTTTAAACGGTCAGAAATTGTTTGTTGTGCGACGTTTTACATTGCTCCTTTGGTGGTCTTCCACGTTCTTCATTTCTCAAATCAAGATCATCTTTTGCACGTTGCTTCTGATAGAGCATGATCACCATATGCCTCGACAAGCATTCGATGCGACTCTGCAGCAGCAGCACTTCAAATGAAAACAAAAAATGTATGCTTTCCGCAAATCATCACTTTCTGGTACAAAATTCGACATTTTTAACACGGTGAAGAAATTTGATTTTGTCTGTTCAATGAATTGATGTATACTAAATATTTTCCACAGATGTTATAGCAAACAAAAAAACAAAAAAAAAATAACAAATAGGGGCTCGTTCACAACAAATGTTTCCTATCGAGACATGTGTATCTTAACGCTCACTTCATATTGGTACACCTGGTAAAATTACGCCCTCCCTCCCTATTAAGGACTCTCATTGGAGTCACAACCGGGCACTGTGCAATTGGCACTCAAGCTCGCAGGTTAGGTGCTCCATATAATGGTTTCTGCAGAAGCTGCATGGATGAAGAGGAAAACACTCATCACCTACTCTGCTCTTGTGAAACTAGGGGTCTACTAATTCAATTCAATGACCTAAACAGCGCCAGCATAGGCCAGCTAAAGCTCCAACTGGTTCTGATGTTAGGAGAAGTCAATCCGCGTGGTATGACAATGGGCCTACTCTGGCCTTAGTGTGACTGCTCTTTGCAGTCAGCCACTACAGCATAACCTAACCTAAGCCCTCCAAGAGTTATAGACACTAGCAAGCGGCACTAAAAGCCATAGTGCCCGACATCTTGACTTCACAGCTTGTTAGGTTATGCAGACAATGCGTCAGTGAGATATCCTTGACGAACACGGTGAGCCTGTGCTGGGTACCTGGTCATACTGGGTTTCAAGAAACGAAAACAGCGGACAGCTTCACGAAGATGGGATCATAGCTGGGAGTTTTCCTTGCGCACCCTGAGACGCTCACTTCGACTAGCTCTATAAGAAGAACACTAGAAGACGAAGTCCTAGAGAGAGTAAAAACGACTCAGTCAGTCTGGAAACTGGAGAAATAGCGAGGCCCCCTGGCTGACGTTAAATGGGAAAATATCGAGATCACTGATCAGTTTAGTGATAATGAAGTGCGAACATTTATTGGTGTCCTCACCAGACATTGTTGCCTAGGTACCCATGCATCACGACTGAATAATGAACATGCCACGCAATGACTGCAGGAGCTGTAAGGATGAGGAAGAAATGGAATCTATACTATACAGCATCTGCTCTGCGTATGTTCAGCCCCAGCAAAGAGAAGGAAGCTGTCCTTGTTCAAGTACTACTTTGCAGAGATGGTCGACTTGACAGGTATAGCGGCGAAAACTGTCATAAAGTTTTCAAATGTAGAAGAATGCTTCCAGTAGAACAAAAGTTTGACATGAGTCTAAGTGAGCCGCGGTCGCAGAACGCCAGGGCACCCAATTACCTGCCTACCTAATTAGGGTAGGCAAATTTGGGTAAAGCCTAGGCAGTGCCTTATAGACAATCCAACCAGGCGACTTGAAGGACCTAAACCTAACTTTTGTAGAAGCCTGAGGGATAAGGACACGAAAACGGTAGAACAGTTGAACTTCAAAAATCTTACTATCGGTTAGAAGAACAATTCCTGGCATTTACTCCTTGAAAATTATGTCACATCCACATCACATCCATCACGACAACGTCTGAGGTGTCCTATTCGGAAGGTGCAATTTTGGGCGACTCGTTCGATCATAACGACTGCTTTCTCGAGGCTAACACGAGTAATGTTGCCTTCCAAAGCGTCTTATTCCTAAAGGCTTGAGACTTATCCCCAGAGGAAATTCTCCAAAGGTAGGATATAGCACGACGTATGTAAGCGGCCAATTTTCGGTAGCAACGTGAAATAAATTGCTCATCAAAATGACTTCTCAACAAGTCCATTATTTCAAGCGATGTATGGCTCGTAGCGCCGTATTGTTGACTCCAGATCTCACCGACAACCGATACCTCACGATAAATCACCCATTATTTGTATTAATTATAACTACCTCGAAGTATTGACAAACGCCAATATAGAGGCCCTGCTGCGTTCGGAACTCCAAAACGATTTGCATCATCACGTCTTGGAGTCGTACACGCTAACACCTTTTAGTCGAGATAAACTTTCAGACCAGCTGGTAAAATCTCCTCATCTCTTCAACTTTGCCACCTAAGCCACAGCTACCACGATGTTCCCACTAGGGGGCAAACCTCAACCGATCAGGCTGAAACCGATGTGAGTTTTCAGAGGATCCTGATCGCCGAAGCACTGGTCAAGCTGCCAGTAAGATGGCATAGTATCCAGTACTGGCCGCCTGTTCTCCAATTTAGTTCAATGTTGATGAGCATTGATGAAGACATAGCTCAACAGAAATCCATTGTATATGAACTATTATCCGTCATCATTACAAAACAGGGGATCGAACTAAGGGCGACAAGCATGACCTAAGAATACAATTAGAATATTGGGCGTGGGTGGGAAGGGATCTCTTGACCACTGCGGCCTCAGATGGGCTCCATTTGTGATTTCCCCCTTTTGACGCTCTGGCAGGAAACCTGAATTCATGATGAGGCTTGTTAGGTTGGATGAACTGGCGGCAATTTCGTTCGCTTCAGGAGAGTATCCGCCTAGGTGTCGATGACTTGTCTTGAGTAGGCAGTAACAGTGACACAGGATTCGTCCTTCAGTCTCTTCGTCGTAACGAGGTTTAACTCTACGTAACGAGCATTCGGCAGGCTTGTGTAAGGCTGATGGTTTTTAAACGCTTGCTTACTGTGCAGTGCCCATTAAGGAAGCCTGTGGTTATACGAATCTGACTCCTTGTGAGCCTGAGGATCTGTTTCGTTATATTGAGTCTATAACTAGCGATTGTGTTCAAAATTTGAACGTTTATTCAAGAAAAACATTTACAATAGTATTATTCAAAGAATTGCTCATCTGAAGCTATGTTTTTTTTCCCATCTTTCTAGCAATTTATGGATACCATTCCAAAAGAAATGCGCCGGAAAATGGAATAATACAAGTTACGCCATCTCTTAGCAAACCGCACGAACTAAGTTTTAGACCCAATCATGAGAGAAGTAGTTGGTAATAACGTTTTGGCGTATCCGTTTCTGCTCTTTCGATTCCTGTATGACCGCTGTAACCTGATGTGGACTCTCTTTGTGTTGGCCAACTGGTAGCAGTTGCAGGCAATCCCATACAAACTTACAGGCGACTTTGTATCTCTTGAAGGCTAGAAGATCAGCTTTGCTTTCAGAGAGACTATAGATGTGCCTGTAAGTGAAGGTTCTGTCTTGACTGTCTCTGAGGCAGAGTTCAATTGCGAATATCTCTGCTTGAAATACGGAGTTGTGACTATCCCTGCTGTGATGTATACGGGCATCTGTGCTGATTCCATTTACTCCAGCTCCAACGCCCGCATTTGATTTTGGAGCCGCCTGTGTACCAGATGTGGGAGTCGCGATTGAAGATGAGTCCGTCAGTTGATGGACGACTTTATGGCTGAAGTTGTATCTGTGGAACTAATTGCCGGCCTGTGCACTTCATTGAGAATGTCAGAATGAATCAGCCTGGAGTTAGAGACATCCTCTGTGATGAGCTTGTTGTCAAATTGGCGTGACCAGCAGTCCGTTCCTATTCTCTGCAGTGATTCGTCGAGGGTTGGATCAAGAGAAGGGAAATTTTAACCGCCTTACAATTCTGCAAGAGAAGCGCTCAGTGCCGACTCGGAGAGCAGCGTTGCAGTGAAGAGAAAAGGTGGAGTTTTCGAAAGCATCAACTCTCCTCCATAAGTGGAATGCGAGAAGGATGATGATGAGATAATCAATTTTGCATACACTTCATGCTGAGAACTGAAGTGTCCTGACGCAACTCTGTAAGCACTTTTGGATGTTGCACGATCATCAGATGGTAAAGAAGCGGATCGTGGAAAAACTTCAGGAATTGAGGTCCTCAAGCCACAGAATCAACTAATTCCCGGACGGATAGCTGCGGAACTGGTCATTCGTTTACTGGTCAACTCCACTGACCTGTGCTGTAGTACGTGTCGTACACTAGAAACTTTCTTCAGGAACTCCGACGCTTTATTTGCGTTTTTCAAAGAGGTCTCACACAAGGCACTGGTCGATTGAGGATCACGCAGTTAGACAGGCAATTTCCAACAGCGCAGGTGACGTGTCGTAACATAACACAGGACAACTAGAAGCTTTGACTCACTTTTTAAGGTCTTGTCTAACGGCTGCTGGAGCAGGGCTACGGTCTCTAAGCAATCCCTTGATCGATTCTTTGGGCGTGATCGAAAGTCTACGAGCTTTTTATGTTACTACACGCCGCACGGTCTTCACTACAGCACACTAGGTGGTATAAAAATGGCACGCGTCTGATCAAGCCTTCGAACTTCAGCTTAGGCTTAACCGCCGTATGTGACGTTACAGAAATAACTTTCCAAGTGAACTGCCGCCTAGCTTCTACCAGAACGACTTCCTTTTGTGCGTGTAATTAATCTGAGTTGATGGGATGAAACGAGCTCTTAAAGAGCCTCAGGAAGCGACAGAGAAGAGCTCACTCTCTCTCTCTTTCCTTCCCAATGGATCAATGGATGATGAACGATGTCACTCCTGCTGTACTGATGGATAAGCGAACCAAGTGATCTATAAGAGGAAAGGACTGTACGCGGTCTTAGGTCCTGCTTGCCTTGGCATCTAGAGGAGACAGTTCTGCAAGGAGCCTGGCTCCGCGCCTAAAAATTCGACGTTTCCGGCGGTTGGGCTCTGTAGACGGCATGGGCAGTCACCGACAGGCGACACAGACCTGTAGGTTCGTGCTGTGGTATATATGGGTGTAGACTCCAGCTCCAACGCCTGCTGGAGCCATCTGCCTTTCCTCATCTAAGGGACCAGCGGATAAAGGGTCTGGCTTCCCTTCAGTTGTGCTGTGACTGTAGAGCGGCCATACATTTTTTTGCAGGCATGCCCTACCACGTGCATATTCTGACGCCTTACCCGAAGGGCGACGACCATCAGGAGACAGGTGGAAACTTGAAAAGCCCTTGAGAGCCCAAAAAATACTTCCGTCTAAATACGAGAATGGAAACGTCGGCGTAGTCTTTTCCAAAGAAAGCCATTCACTTGGATCCCACTGCGAACGCCATCACTAAATGCCACGACTGGCGAGCGTGTCGTTTTCAAACCCACTGACCGATTGGATCACCCTGTGAATATCGGTCGGTGAGCAGTTGTTTACGTCTCGCACTACGGATACCGATACTAAAGCAGAAAACCTTCGAAATGAGGAAAAGAAAATGCACGAGTGTATACGATTGTACTCACGTACATACGCGCACATCGCCAGCGTGACATTGAACACTCTTAAACTGTTGAATATTTTTGCGTAACCTTTGTTTTGTTATTACTGTTCGTAGTTTTATCTGCTGCCAGTCCAGTGCGTCACAGCGCGGGCAGCCAGAGCTCTCATAACTAAATTACAAAATTCACATTTCATGTGTTGTTAATTTTGTTTTTTCCTCTCGTATGAGTTCTTTCCGTCTCCATAGTCCGTACCTTTGCCTTGGGAGAATGGGAGGCTCTGCCCTCTATAGATGACGCGATTCGACGCCGTGCGGGTGGGGAGTGGATGAGACACATTATTGCGTTGAATTGAAAACAAAACAAAAATCAAAGGAATTGAATATGATAGTCAGCGTTGACAATAGTCATGCACGTCGCACAGTTTAAGTCGGCAGTGGTCGCAATTCAGAGCCCGCTTCCAGGCACATTGAGGCGGCGTGGTTGTTTTGCCGGCCGTCTATAAATAGTCTGAATGATTCTGACTGCGTCTAGTAGACCGGTGTGTTGCGATGTGCGTGGCAATTTGCATAAATTTCATATGCACACACTCGGCGGGTGGGTCGACTGTCAAAGGGGGTGGCGGGCGGCTGGGATGGCGTTGAAACGAATGGCGCTCCACGCACAATTATAATGCGATACAATGGGAGCTTATCGGTCGCTGATCAACTTGTCAGTGTGCGACTAATTGGAACGTTTTATCTTTCAAATTTTTAATTAAGTTTTAGTCGGGGATTTATGGAGTGCATTGGACTCACGCGTGCGATATGCAATCGTGTTGGATTGATGTTCGTTAACTTATCGCGGGGGAAGTAAACTTGAACACGTCACATCACTGGAATTACTGACTGGAACTAAATTGAGGTTGAGGGTTAGGAATATAATCTGAGCTGATGTAACACTCGTTGTTGGCGTAGTTTGTTATGGAGCTGAGATACAGTAGTTGAGGGCATTTAAGCCAGAAACAAATACTCCACGAGGAGACTTTTAATCAAACAGGCCAATAGTACCCTGAATCGTGGACGCATCAAGATCAGTTCGAATATTAGCCATCACAAAGATTAAGCTCCCGCAATAGACAAACAAAAAAGACAAAAAAAAGAGACTGCGCCAACTATAGAGGGATCAGCCTCCTTAACATCGCTTACAAGATACTCTCTGCCGTTCTGGGTGAACGCCTGAAACCCTTGTCAACAACCTGATAGGTCCTTATCAGTGCGGTTTCAGGCCAGGAAAGTCTACAATAGACCAAATATTTACACTCCGGCAGATCCTGGAAAAGACCAAAGAGATGCAGATCGACACTCACCACCTATTCGACGACTTTAAGGCCGCATTGGAAAGCGTGCATAGAGACGAGCTATACAACGCCATGTCTAGTTTTGACGTTCCTGCCAAACCCGTCAGGCTGTGCAGGATGACGATGGAGAACTCTCGCGCTCCATCAAGGCCGGTAACAAACTCACTGAGACCTTCAATGTCAAAAAAGGTTTTAGGCAAGGCGATACGCTATCATGTGACTTCTTCAACATCATACTTGAGAAGATCGTGCGAAACTCAAACGTAAACACCCGAATCACGATCTTCCAAAAGTCCGTTCAACTGCTTGCTTACGCTGACGACATTGACGTAATTGGACGAACACAGCGAGCCGTCAATTAGGCGTTTGCTGGTATTGAAGCGGAAGCGGCTAAAATGGGTCTAGCGGTGAATGAGGGCAAAACAAAGTACATGCTGTCATCACGGAAGGACGCACAACATCGACGTCTCGGACAGAGCGTCATATTGGGCAGCAGAAACTTTGAGGTTGTCAAGGACTTCGTCTACCTAGGCACCGGAGTAAACAGGGACAACAACACCAGTACCGAGATCAAGCGCAGAATTACTCATGCCAATTGCTGCTTCTTTGGGCTCAAGAGGCAATTGAGTAACAGAGCCATCTCTCGAAACACCAAATTCACCTTTATAAAACCCTGATCATCCTAGTCCTGCTTTATGGCGCAGAGACATGGACGCTATTGAAAGCAGATGAAGAAGCTCTTGGTTGTTTTGAGAGAAAAGTTCTGCGTACGATCTTTGGTCCTGTTTGCGTTGATGGCGTTTGGAGGAGAAGGTTCAACCACGAACGGGCTGTACAGCGGCATGCACCTAGTTAAGCGTCTTCGGATCCAACGCTTAAGATGGCTAGGTCATGTAGAGCGGATGGACACCACAGCTCAGGCCCGAAGAGTCTTCGACACCGAGCCATTGGGACAGCGCAACAGAGGACGTCCTCGCACTAGATGGCGCACACAAGTGGAAAAGGACCTCAACCAACTTGGTGTGCGCAACTGGAGGCAGCTGGCGAAGTTCGGGCTGGCTGGAGAGGCATGTTGGTTGAGCCCCATGTCCACCCCGGACTGTAGCGCCAATCTAGAAGAAGAATAGACAAACAACCGATGTCTCTGAGCATACCACTAATGTCATCGAGGGTGCCTGCCTGTGAACGCTTTATAAAGAAAACTGCAGAGAGGAGACCTCTTGGACTGCGCCAACTATCGAGGAATAAGTCTCCTAATCATTGCCTGTAAGATCTATGTCACAATAGGGCCAGCTTAAGTTGCCCAGAATTGCAAAAGACCTCTCTGAATTCAAGGAAAGAATTATCTGTTTTGTGATTCAATCAATTGACTTCACTTAGGACTTTTGGACTTCAGCATTGAAGTCACCATTCTATTTGAAGTCTTGATTGGATCAACCTCTACGACCAGTCTTTTGATTTGCAATCAATTGAATGCAAGTCTGTCGAGTGACAGTGCATTAACACTGAAGTCACTGTAAAGTCTTTACCATTCACTTGAAGTCACCCGCATTCAGTTGAAGTCTTTGGGACTTCAAATGGGATTTCAATACTTTGCAGTAGCATACCGAAAGAGTACAAAGTTTCAACGCTTTTTAGCGAGTTTGTCCGCTTTGCTCAGAGTGCTAAAATGTCACAGTGGTCCGGCATTCACATGAGTAGGGTGTTTAAATGCTCATTCGCAGATGGGCTGTAGTTACGTGAAGTCTTGCAGTTGAAAGTAGTCACCTTCTGAGATATTTGATTGCTTCCTGGCTATCGAACAACAATCTGAACCCTCATTTTTTTTTTTGCGATGTCATACAACGTTAAGGATGTGAGCAATACTGTAATAAAATGGGCCGCGTTACAGCCCGAAGAGGACCAGGGCCTAACTTCTCTGCAACGGCTAGCATTGTGTGTGCTTTTGTTCTCTCACGAGTGGAAGGGACCTACAGTTTTATGCCGAATTCGAACGGCCAAGTCTGAGAAGATTATCCTAGGCAGACAGAAATACTCTTTGAGCATTGTCAGTGACTTGTGGCAGATGGGGTCTTGAAAAGACCAGGGATCGAACCTAAAACGCCGAGGCTGAGGTCGACGCACATACCCACAATCTAATACAAAAGTAAAAATACCCAGTGGACGATACGGAGCTGTTATTCGGACTTGCACCCGATCGCATTTTTCCTGCAATAGAGACTCATTGAGGCTATCATGACAAGTTTGTTAGACCCAAGCGCTTTAAAGGCTTTCAACTAGCTTAAGATTTCAATGTGGGGCCATTTATGCATAGCGTATAGTGCGGGCGTCCTTGTACGCCACTTGCTTCATTCTGGTACGACGCTAGCAGGGCGCTTAGGTCAGTAGTTGTAGCGCTACAAGAGCTTGGTTATCGTGGGGACTAAGGTTTGATTCCTGTGGCTGGGCTTGTTTACTTTTCTTTTTGGTACGCCCCAAGTTCCTCCAGTTTGGGTTGATCTTGCTGAAGTGGCAATGAGAATTAGCAGCTTTCCAGATGACATGCTGTTGTGGAGAAGTAGGTAATGTAGTGACAATTTTCTTCTAAATAAGGTACTAATTCAATCTAGTATTTATAACGGGCATAGAAAGGTAGGAATGATCATTTGTAGAACAAAGTAGGGCTCTTTATTGTTGTAACTTGCAGTGATTCAAGAGTTTTCCTACCCACGTCTCGCAATTGAACAAGCAAAGTTAGACATCGAGGAGAACCCTAGCCGGACATAAAAAAGTCAACCCGAAAGAGACATACACGAGAAAAGGCACGAGAAAACCAACGTCAAGGGAGGTGAACCAAGCGCCAACGTCAAGCGGTATCCAAGCACCTTGCGGAGATACTGCCTTAATATGCAGATTTTTACTAGACCGGGTGGTTATTCATACACGGAGGGCATGGGCCTGTGCATCCAGGGCAAAGTTGTTGATTGCTCTAAACTTGGCGAGATGCCAGCAACGATCCCTTCGAATGCACAGGTCAAGTTGACGTACAGCCTCCTCTTTGCACCCTCTGGATGCCAATGTATGCAGCGACCTCTTGTCCGAGGGCTTAAACCAGGACCCTCCAGGTTCGGGGGTTTCGCGTGAGGTTAACTTCCCCACCGTATACACACACTAGTTCAGAGACGGACACAAGCCTGGGATACGGATGATCCTACTGCTGACGACCATGGACAACGGTTTTCGGTTTTGCACGTGGAATGTGAGGTCACTTAACAGACCACATGCAGCCGGTGAACTTGCAGAGGCCCTAGAAGCCTATAAGGCTGACATCACCGCCATCCAGGAGGTGCGATGGGATGGGCCGGGCAAAAAGAGAATGAAAAACTGCGACTTATACTACGGCGATTGCTACAAAGAGCGAAGGCAGCGCTTGTTTGGATGCGGTTTTTTTTGTTCGAGGCGGACTCAAGCAAGAAGTCTTAAGCTTTAGATACATAAGCGAACGCCTCACAACAGTCTGCATCAAGGCTAAATTCGGGAACATCAGCATAATTTGCGCCCACGCCCCAACGGAGGAGACGATGGTAGCAAGTATGACTTCTATGATCTCCTAGAAAGAACATACGATCAATGCCCCAGCTACGACACCAAGATCGTACTAGGAGATCTTAATGCAAAGCTGGGCAAGGAAGAAATGCATCGGAAAACACAGCCTACACGACAACACGTCCGACAATGGACTCAGGCTGCCGGACTTCGTGACGGGGCGAAACCTCTCTATAGCCAGCACGCGGTTCCCTCACCTCAACATTCACGAAGGGACCTTTCGGTCCCCTGATCAAACAACCGTCACACGGATTGATCACATTGCGATCGACGTCAGACACTCCTCCGATGTCCTCGTTGACCGAACGTTCCGAGGTGCTAACATCGACTTAATAGTTTTTACGTAAATAAAGATTGTTCACGTAAAAAGCGGACTACCACCTTATTGTCGTGATTCAAGAGGTGGTTGAACGTACGAGTGGGAACACCAAAGTCGTCATCGTCATAAGATCACTAAGAATCAAGTGACATCAGAAAAACTTTGCAAACGCGTGACAATAGTTCACTCACATCCCATCATCCCATCGCCCATGACCCCTCGCCGGTGAAAGGAATTATCCCCCTACACCACCCATTCGAATGTAAGCCTTCCTGCATTGCACACAATGCCTGACCTCACCTCAATCGAAGATTAACATCAACAAACAGCAACGGAAAAGTGCAATTCAATCTGCTGGCCTATTGCAACAAATTACACATCATGCTCATGACCAATTGCAATTTGAAACCTGAGCTGATGAATCGCCTTTGCTGCTTAATTCGACGTCAGCCCAAGGTTCTCCAGTCACCCAGCTCACTCTTTTCGATCGCATCCTGTCGCCATCACCCTCCGGCCACCGCCCACCGGCACAAAATAAACCTGCACGTGATCTGATAAAATCACTCAACGCCAATAGAAAAACTGACAGACGCTACCGCCATGACTGTCAAACAGACACCATCAGCAGCAGCAACGGCAGGAGGCACTGCCACAACCGACGAGTGCTGGGTTGGTGGGCGTCCACACGGCAATACATCAATTGGCCGAGTACAATGATTGATTCCATTCTCAATTTTTGTGCTGCTATTCTTTTTTTCTTCATTCATTCTGTTCGCTTCTTTTCGCGGCGTCGCTTTTGCGAAATGCAACTGCGCACTCAAATGTCACACAATTTACCCACTTCGGTCCATAATGCTAATGACAGATATCTGTCAGTTGGTCTGTCAGCTTGTCAATCCATCTTTATGGCAACACACAAGCTGCCACTCAGTGTGTCAGTCTGTAGGCTGTGTGTGTCTGTCGGTCGGCCAACACCGTTATGCGCAAATGGAGTGGAGAGCTAAGTAATTGTTACACATTACGTAAGTCGCGCTAAATCTCCCCCGCCAGTCAGCCAGCATCAGCCGACTGACGTTTGTCGACCGGCCGAGATTAGTGTGTATTTCCAAGTGTGCATCTACGAGTACGAGCGAGCGGGCGAGTGTATCCACGCACACAGCCGTGCATGATGCATGAGGAGTAATTTAAATGTAATGTGACAGCAGCGGTACGAGCTCACAAAAATGGACAAATTAAAAACAATTAAGCAGTTTGGTTGTTTCACTTGTTGGCGGCTATCATCGACCTCCTTGTCGCATGACAACGCTCCTCAACGCGCGCTCATCGCTTGCGACAATTATCATAAATTTGTAAACAAAATGAACAGAGAAAAAAAATATTGTATTTTTAGCCGCCGCCGCTCTCAGTAGCTGAGTGCAACTTCACAGATACTCAGATCTCAGGCACACGTACAGAGATTCACCTTCGTTCTGGGCCGCCCGCTGCTGGTTGTCCGATGTCTCGTCGATCGCCGATCGGACAGAGCTGCGGTCGGCGCAAAGCGCGATCGTTGCCGCTCTTTGTGATCTCTGGGCGGAAATCTGCGGCCTAACCTTCGGCGGTAAATTCGATTTATGCTCGCTGTGTGCTCGTAATTGTTTTATACTTTATGTCAAGCTGGCTGTCGCTCGCTGTGTGAGTGTTGTGTGCGATGATGTCGCCGCGTTTTTCGATGAGAATCACGTATGCTCCGTCCAATTGGTGTTCATTTAGTGCTTTGTTGTTGCTGGCTTGAGGTTTCTGTCGCTTGTTGTCCTCCCCCATCTGACGTCGGACTTTGGCATTTTGTCTTGAAAGCGAGGGAGGCTTGTTACGTCTCAGTCACGACAGAGTTCAATTTTGACTCTTGCTTTGGTTGGTTGGTTGGTTTTTTTTTTTCGGAATGAATCATGAAAGACAATTAAATTGTTTGCCTCGCGATGGGAATCGAACAGTATGCGCTCATGTGGCTAAAGACTGCTGATGAATACTTTATAAGTCGTGTACGTATCCGAGATACATTTCACATCGAGGAGCGCAACATTCAGAAGCGTGAACGAAAAAAAAAAGAAAACGTACACCAATGTCAAGGAATTTATACGGCTCCTAAGACAATGGCCTATAAGTTCCTTCAACTTGCCAAGTTCGGTTGGAATCATTTGAACTGCACGTTGACACGCAGGGTACTCGTCGATTTCAAGGCCGCGTGTGACAGCATACACGTACGTGCTGTGACATCCCCTCATACACGTCAAGCGAAGTGTTGGGCTTCAGGAGCGTGGCAACCAGGGCGATCTGACATCATGTGATTTGGGAACGCAGACACTACGCCAGGAAGGAATGCGGAGAATGAGGGTATCTACAATTTTATAGGTCGTTTAGGGTATTCTTTCATTAAACTAACACAACATCTTAGAAATGGGGAATCTGCGAGGAAACATAAACTTCGATTTAGAGATTTCGGGCACTTAGCCATCAAACATTTTTCTTCTAATCGTCGGGATGGATTTGGACGTCTACCAACAGGCTTCTTCAGCTGACACGATCTGAAGCCAACTGCGTCAAGCTATGCATGACAAGTTTGCTGAGGTCATTCTCCATCGTTGGCGTCCGCCATTGCCCTATCCCGCTGATGAGTAATGGAAACATAGTTGGCCACGCGCTCTTCACGCTGCAGACACCTTTTATTTTCCATTTCAATCCCTTGACACTACTGGCCAGACTGTCTTGGCGCTGGCTAGACTCTTGCCATCTTCCGATCCCGTTCTCCGAAATTATCGAGGACAGAACCAACCATTGGAAGAGAGACCATTATCTTGAAAAGACCTAACTTCTTCATAATACTCGGGGTTTCCCAGCGCTTAGACCTTTCAGACTTACTGCCACCTGCCTCTCTACGTCCCTCCAGGCTTCTCCCCATCTTTTGTTAGAATTTTCGCACATACTGCCTACTTCACTGAATTTGCCTGCCTGGACTCGTTGACAAACCAGAGTTTGCGTTTGAGAACCCATCACAATGTATGTCAATGTCAATGTCAATGTCATTTGCGTATCCAACAACTGGTCTGACTTGTAGAAACTAATGCCTTCGCGTTCACAGCAGCCTGTCGCATTACCTTCTCCAATACTAGATTGAAGCAATCACTTGACAGAGCATCTCTTTGCCGAAATCCGGTGCAGGTTTCCAACGGCTAAGTGTTCCTCGAGTCGAACTGCACGGTACATCGCGTATGTGTGTTGCGACACAACCAGATCACAGCCACAACCGGGGCTAACGTTCGAGACGGAATAGTGACAGACTGGGATGGACAATCGCTTGAATAATGAACTATTTCATTTATAATTGCATCACACTCGCCGTGTGCTTTTAATAACAATAATAATATGGGTGGCGCTACAGCCCGTAGAGGGCCAGGGCCTAGCTTCTCAGAAACCACTCGTGTTGTGCGTGCTATTGTCCTCTCACGAACGGAAGGGACCTACAGTTTTAGGCCGACTCCGAACGGCCAAGTTTGAGAAGCTTTTTCTAGACAGAAAATACTTTTTGAGAATTGTCAGTGACTCGAAAGAGGTGGGGCAGTGAAAATTATTTCTGTCGCTCAGAGCAGGAAACGAACCTACGACGTCGAGGTTGGGGTCGACGCACATACCTACAACGCCACGGGCCGTGTGCTTTTGCTCGAGTGAAAAAAGACCTACACTTTTGCGTCGACTCCGAACGGTCAGGTTTGAGAAGCTTTTTCTTCTAGACAGCTGTTTCTCCTTCACCATTGTCAGTGACGGGAATGTGCTAAGACCCTGAACATTATTTTTGTCGTACATACTGGCACATACTGAAAACATTCATCTTCACGAGAATAGTGTGAGATCAAGGAAAGGTATGGAAATCCACTCTAAGACGGAGGAAGGCACAGTTGCAGGTATATACGGCAGGTGGCCTAAGCTATCAGCAACCAAATAGATTGAAGAAACCACATGACAGCCGATACAGGTTCAAAAGGGCTCAGAGGTCCTGGACGGTGCATCGCGTATGATCAATCGAGGATCAATTTTGCCGGGATCCCGAATTCGGCCGTCGCTTCGAATAACTCCTTGCGATGAATGCGGTTGTGTGCGGCTTTCAAATCGCAAAGAAGGTGGCTGGGTATCGATTTGAAACTCACTGGTCTTCTCCAGTCGATTGGTGCAAAACGGCTTTAAACGTTCACGTTGGTTGCTAAGGCCGATTCTACGTCGGATCTCTATTACGATGTCATTCGTGGAGTTTACGTTTGCCCCGTTTGACTCCGGTATCGGTAACCTCGCTGAGGTTGTGAGTGCCGCCGTTGACCCTAAATCCTCCGCCGCCAACTCTACTCCAAAATCCCGACACGATCTTGAAGGCAACCTTTTAGATCTGAGCTCCGAATATGTCAGAGTAGCTCTAAAAGGGGTTGTACCAGGTAGCTCTGGATGTCACCGTTGCCTAATCTGATGATAAGCTCCTCCGCCGCCATCCGTAAAGAAGATGAGCCCTGATGCAGACTCATCCACTCTCCCCCTCTCTCGTTTGCAGCCGCCAATGACGTCCCATGGGGGTTGGGTACCCCGTCTTCGAAGGTGCTCGGCTCCCGGATTTCACCACGGGGAGGTGAGAGTAGGAGTTCATTGACAGAGGCCAAGTGCAGACGCCTGTGCCTGCATAAGTCGCTTGTCAACGCTTCGAAATCCTGACAAACTCCTTTAATATCTCGAAATTGTACCTGTCGATTGTAACGTTTTGGCCAAGGAGCAAAACGGCTTTAGACGTTCATTCAGTACGCTGGATAGGGTCGTGGAGACGACGTTGAGCAGGGATATACCTCTGTAGTTGTTGCAACAGGTATGATCGCCTTTTTTTGTGGATGGGCCATATGGAGTCGGCAAATTATCTGGTGCGCGAGCATTGTCACCAACTAATGGTAAGCCAGCTGAGGCTGTGGCTTTGTTGTTCTTCAGCCTTTTAATGGCCGTGTCCAGGTGGGGAGACTACTTTGTCGATTGGCTTCGGCATTTCCTAATTCAATATCACTCTCTCCTGCTTAGGCCGGCTAGGCAGGTGTTCTAAGTGCTGCTTAAGCACATCCACTATGCCCTGAGGATCTGTAACTAGATTACTCTCGCAATTTCGAAAAGCCTGGGTGCCTTTCTTAAAGCCTGTGGCCAGGCTTTTCGCTTTTTTGTAGAAAGCACGTATTTTTTGACTCCTCGATATCCTTGAGCTGAGAGGTTGCGAGAGACCTTTTCTTCAGCTCTTCTCCTCTTAGCCCGGTACTCCGCCTCCGCGTTTCCGTATGCCTCGTCGGTAGCACGTTTTATCTGCTCACACTCGCTATCATACCATGGGTTTCTTGTCGGGGGTGGTAGGTAGCCTATTTGATGGCAATGCAACCACAGTCTAATTGGCGTTGTTGTTCGACGTAGGCATACCGGAGAGTCTCTCACTTACAGTCTGTTTCATAAGATCGTATACGACAAATAAAGAAGGAAGAACTTATAATAATAAAAAAATCACTTGTAATTGAGGTGTTGTCCACCCTTCTCCATAGTCAATAAGGA
This sequence comes from Eristalis arbustorum, assembly GCA_916610145.1. Lineage (NCBI taxonomy): Eukaryota > Metazoa > Arthropoda > Insecta > Diptera > Syrphidae > Eristalis > Eristalis arbustorum. The sequence goes on from OU744318.1 coordinate 38,131,206, forward strand.
GGCATGCTTTCAACTAATCCTATAGCAAGCTTGAAGCAAAGATCTCCCTAGAACTCGTATTTTTCGTGACAATTTTATGACCGTCTTCTTTCCTTGGAGCATTAGCTTCATGAATGAGATTTGCATCCGGCGACTTTGGTGACCAATCTATGACAGCGAGGTCACTTTCTTGTTTCCACGCACTGCACAAACGACTGCGATGTTTCGGGCCATTGTCTCCTTGCAGTAACCACTTCGCATTCCTTCTTTTAAAGCACCTTTGGGCCGATGGTTATAAAGCCTTCTTATAAATTTTGACATGTTGTTCAAATTGCCAAATTCTCGCTCTGAGAAGCGTCCTCAAACGTGATACCTTTGCGGAGTGTTTGACGGTCCGCTGGATTAATTTATTGGATTGTGTACACCAGGTATGAGTGATGGGAGACCATGCCCACGAAGAAGCTTCATCCGAAAAAATAGCCCTGTTCCAATCTCTGTCCAAATTTTCCTTGGCCCAACTGAATCCGTTTGAGTTGAAACAAAATAAAATAAATTTTAAAATCCGGTGCATGCGCCCAACTTTGTTGTTGATGGTTTGGGGCTGTAGAACACCGATTGCTTAGATGATGGTCATCATTTTTCGACCCGCAGGATCCACTAAGGGGTTCGCTGGAGTAGAGCACGCCCTTTAGATCTCCAGGCAGGTCGATCTTCTTACTCATCTGGACATATGCCCAGACGCAGCCAAACGAATTTCGGACTTGGTCTTCGAAGAGGTTGACTTCAATGGAGTCGCATTTAAGGTAGGCCTCGGGAGACGTGATGCTGGAAGCTGGTAACACTCGTGTCATGTGTCCAAACCGTCAAAGCTTAGCTCTTTCTGTTAGGAAGAGTAGGTGGGACTCTCACGGCTTCCCACAAAGGCCCAAGGGTTCAAAGCGAAGGTCTGAGACGGCCAATCGACATCGCCAAGTCAGCTGATAAAGCACTTTGGGAATTTGACTCGCAATAGTTTGATTGTGGCACAGGCTTTGTGTCTTGGCACGTCTTCCTTCCAAGAATCCGCAGTTATCCAAATCCATGTCACCAATTTCAGAAAGAACAAAGTCGACTGACATTGCTCTGTAACGATCATCCTTGACCGAGACGATCTTCCCAGTCTCATGTGAAGCATAAAGCAAAATGGTCCAATGAATTGAGTCTCACACAATCGGTCATAGCAGCTCAATTCTAATCTGTACGACGATTCGAACCATGAGTGTTTTCCAAAAGCATTCCCGTCTCACAAATTTTGCACACGAACTTGGGAACATAGGTGCTTCCTTTTCGCAAAAACTTAGTTTCCAAAAACGCACTATTTGGGCTACATGTCACCCACTTTGGAAATAAATTAGTTCCAATATTTGACAACCTTTGCCAAGGCGTACTGTTTAGAGAGAAGCAGCTGTCAGTGTCAAAGTAACCAACCAACCGATACATTGTGAATCTACATGCATAGAGTATCGGCCCTTTTCATTGCCTTCATGGTTTCATGGTTTTCGGGAATCGGCCAAACGATAAACTGACCATTCACCCAAGTCAGATAAACATCGAGTTATGGTAAAACTTTGAGATTGGAGAGAATGAGTAATGATAACGTGGGTGGGGCTACACAGCCCGTAGACGGCTAGGGCCTAGCTCCTCAGCAACCACTCGTGTTGTGCGTGGTATTTCGTTGTATGCCGACTCCGAACGTCCAAGTTTGAGAAGCTTTTTCTAGTCTTTGAACATTATTAGTAACTTGAGAGAGGTGGGGTGTTATTTTTTTGGACCGAACCTACACACGCCGCGGTTGAGGTGGACGCACATACCCACAACGCCACTGGCCCCCACACGAAATTGCAGACAGACTGCCAAAAATCAGCCTCCGCCTCAAACACCACATCAGAAATCAAGTACTCGACATCAATTAAAAACCCATCCATCAAATCGAACCAGAAACCAAGTCAGATGTTCGTCTATCTACAGCGGCTCCCTTGCCATGTCTATCAATTAGTCAATTCCGCAGCGCCTACTGATCCAATGCTCCACATGTCAGCCGCCGCAATCGCAAACAGCAACCTCATGCACTAAGTGGGTAAACACAAACTCCCCCGTGCTCGGTTCCATTATTAGCGTATTGTTTCAAACTTCACGTGTCTCAGTGGCCGCCACCCATACGGTGATCAGCAAAAAACAATGAAGTAATGGAATTATTACCCGTCAAATGGCATTGTACAGCAAAACAGAAGACGAGAAAAACAAAATCGAGAATAGATACCAACGGGCAACAACAACAGCTCACTTGCGCTGCTTGCGCAATTATTACGTATACGACGTAGATACTGGTAAGTACCGACCAAGCCGAGTCGAGTCGAGCCGAGCCGACCCAGCTTGGGTAAACAGTATCATTTGCCTATTGCGTTGGAAATACGTTTTCTGTCTTTGATTTCCGATAGATTTCCTGCCCTCGCTGCACACACAAACATGCGCGCGCGAATTGTCAACACACACAAAAAAAAGAAGTGAATAAATAAACAAAAACGTCAGAACAGACGTAACTAACATCGTCGTCGTCGAGCTTATGCAACCAGCAAGCAGCAAGCAGCAACCATCAACGGGCTGTGAGCAACGAACAACGAACAACGAGCAACGAGCAACGAGCACCGAACAAGCCATTCAATGTCAAGTTCGACTTTAAACTCGCTCGCTAAGCGGCAAGGAAAGGTGATCGGTGATCACAGATTGAGCTATCACTGCGTTGCGATGGGTGGACAGCCAATAATTAACTCTATTCCCAGGCCGCCTTCTTCCGCTTGACACTTGTTTGTCATTTTGATAATTAAGAAATTTGTAGTCGAGTGGTGGTGCACAATTTTTTAACGCGTGCCGAATTGCTTGCTCTCACTCTCCGGCTGGTGCTGGCTGTTTTTTTTTCATTTCTGCGCCCCGCGTCTTTGGGTGTCTTGGCGCGACGCGTCGTGTCGACTACCACCGCACGATGATTTATGATGTTGCTAGTTGCTGGTAATGGCGCTGATCTGTTGCTGCGGTCGTCGTTGACGCTGTCGCGTCGCAGCTGGTGCCGGTGCACGGCGATGCCGAAGCTCGTGGTGGTCGTGGTGTGTCGGCGATGATGTTGCCAACAATGACGATGAGCCCGACGATGGAAATGGGGTGTGTATGGCTAATTTGATTGAATATAGTGGCAATTTGTCAGCTTGTAAAATGTAGGTAGTAACACATGGCTGGCAGCCGATCGCCCTGGCGGTGGGTATGATGCGTGTGCTGCGGCGAGAGCCTCGCGTTAAATTGAATCGAAACGGCTATGGTAAATGGAGTGCTACTGTCAAATTTATTAATTGTCACACACAAGTTCTAAGGCTAATTAGCATTTCAATGACGTGATGTGTGCAACTCAGCAGCAACCAATGCCTCTGGATTGACCTTTTTCACAGCGCCGCTTGTGGGTGTGTGTGGCATTATTGATGGCACTGGGGGACATGTTGCATTCAATCTATTTCCCTGCAGGAATTTCAATTGATCGTCAAATCGACAATCAATCATTGGCACGACGAGATTGCTTGTAGCATTGCTCAGGCTTGACTGTGACTTGTGTTCGATGGTCTTGAAGTCATTGTGTGAACTAATTGAGTTTCCGTGCTGGCAAACAAATAAGCGGGGCAGCACCTATTCTAGGTATTCTGGGGCACTAGGTCTTACCCAAATGATGTAACCCCCTCGAATAGGGTTTAGATCATGTTTCCCGCCAAGCCGGGTGATGTAATTGCCTGATGAGTCTGCGACGGTGACAAACGGAAATTGATGCGTTCAACGTGACTTACAATTCCCCCGGATCGTGGAAGAAACGAAAACAATCGTTTTAAACGACGTGTGTGGTGCATAGAACTATTAATTTTTTTTACTCACATAAGAGTTTGCGTGTGAAGCAGGTAATAATGGGTTTGTCATCTTTGGCGGTGCTTCCTTGTGTCGTTTATTTTAGCATTCTTGTTAATAATTGCGATGTTTACATATCAGCCGCTCCATGTGATCGTAAATGACTTGCTAGGCCCAAGGGTCAGGGCACATATCATCTGGTCCATCCATTCCTTTAGCGGGCTCTCAGGCATATACAAATTTCCACCATCTTTCTGAAGCATAGTGGCGCGTGGCGTTGTGGGTATGTGCGTCGACCCCAACCTCGACGTCGTAGGTTCGATTCCAGCTTTGAGCGACAAAAATAGAAAATAATTTTCACGACAATAGCACGCACAACACGAGTGGTTGCTGAGAAGCTAGGCCCTGGCCCTCTATGGGCTGTAGCGCCATCCATATTATATTATGCTGAAGCATAAGACAGACCTTCAGGCCCTTGCCACTCTTTGCACCCGGTTGTGGTTCACCTTCATACAGATTAATCATCTATCACTCGTGTCTCAGACTCGCACTCGACTAACTTATGTCTTTCGTGACAAGAGACAATGTTAGGTTAGGGGTCCGAGGCCCGTCACCCTTAGGTCATTATTGACGCATTTTGGTAGCCATCAGGGGGTGGGTTGCTCATCTGGCCCTTTCTCGTGTCCAGTCCTTGGCGTCGTATTTCCTGTGTTGCCTTTATAAATCTGCAAAGAGAATTAAGTGGTACCTCTTATGGTTTGTCGAGGACACGGCGGTTTTTTTCTCAATCTGCAGATGCTAGGACAGTGACAGAGGTGTTTTGTTGTCCTCTCCTTCCTAATCGTCTGGACATCCCCTGCAGATGTAGTCATGGGAAAGACCGCCTTTGTTTCGTGGTACTTCACATGGTGATGGCCGGTTAGATCTCCGATTACTGTCCTGAGTAGGTTTTTATCACATTTTTAGAGTTGGTCGGGCTTTGAACTGTTGTACATGCACCATGCCATCCGAGTGGTCGTGCAGATGGTTGGGTTGGGCCAAATGAACGGTGGGCTCATCTAGCATGCAGGAAAGATGATTACCAACTAGTCAACAAGGGCTACACAATAACATAGCCCGATAGAAGCCATTGAAACAAACATAAAAAAAAACAAAATCGATTGGAGAAAGGAGTGTAAAACAAATTTCTCTTGCAGCTAGGTGTTGAAGTTAAATTGTCTTCGGAGAGGAAAGAATAAGCTGGCGTTCAAGCACGCTGTTAGGAATGACATATTTGGGGCAGCTTTTTAATGGCTGGTGTTGGCAATGGTCTAAGCTGTTTTCTCAGTGATGGACTCAAGTTCGAGAAACAACCGCAACTCGTATAAAACCTGTCCAAGAATCTATCAGAGTTCAGTGAAACTGGAAAGACGTATGATTTCATGCTGCGTTAGACGAAACCCTGGACAGAGGCAGAATCTGATGGCTTGTGTTGGAACACCACAATGGGCCCTGGTTTTGTCTCAAGAATGTACGAATGATGATCAAGGGAACATTGTAGTAGAGTCACAGTCGATGCTGAGGATATGGAGAAACCAATTCTACAGAATGTCTAACGGCGACGAAGAACCAAATCCCGCTGTCAGGCAGAACGAACCATTAAACCCCAATGAATGGGACGATGTGGAAGTGCAAGCTGTCAACGAGAAAATACATCCAACACCGAGGTCTCGGTCAGAACGTTCCAGCAGACAGATATAACTTTGAGGTAGTCAAAAACGTTGTCTACCTAGGCACCGCTATCAATTCAGACAATGACACCAGCGCTGAAATTAAACGAAGAACAACTCTTGCCAATCGGTGCTTCTTTGGGCTAAGAAAGCAATTGGTAAACAAAGCCCTCTCTCGAACAACCAAGATAACGCTTTACAAGAACTTAATGGTCCCAGTTCTGCTATATAGCGCCCGGCATGAACTTTGTCAAAAGCAGGTGATGCTGCTTTTGGTTGGAAAATTCTTCGTGTGATTTTCGGTCCCGTCTGCATAGATGGTGAGTGGAGGGAGGAGATATAATGACAAGCGAACACGCAACTTAGCCAGAAGAGTGAAGATCCAACGACTGAGACGGCTAAGTCATGTAGAGCGGATGGAAAACAATGCTCTTCGAATCCACCCCCGAGGGACGGCACAGTAGAGGAAGACCGCGACTCAGGTGGCGTACGCAAGTGGAAAGGGACCTCAACCAACTATGCATGCGAATCTGGAGACAGCTAGCTAAAGATCGAAACGATCGCTGGAGACGCTAGTTGGTTGAGGGCCAGGTCCACCCCGGACTGTAGCGCCACCTTATGAAAGCAAGTAAGGCGCCCATGATAAAAGGAGTCCTTGCCGGACACTGTCCAATAGGCACTCATGCAATGCTTTGGAAGGGAACTGGAGCGGGAGCTGTAGAAATATGATCTGTCATTCAACAGCTACTCATCAGCATATTAACCTGCACTCTCAGAGGGGAGACGTTAAGATTAGGACGCCCCGCTGTTCTGCCTGCCTGCCTAAGCGGATTCCACTGCATGGCGTGCTTCGCATTGGTATTGTCTTTGCGCCGTAAGGTGTGTCCAATCCACTGCCACTTTCTCCTTCGTATTGTGATGTTTATGGGTTCCTGGCGTGCTCCTAGGTACAATTGTTCGTTAGAGATACAGTTCGGTCTCCGTCAGACGCACTGAATATTCTTCTCCACCTTCCACCACTGGAACTATTCGGAAAACAAAAAGCAACCGGAACAGCCTTGGGACTCAAAACACTCTGACTGTGGTCCGAACTAAACATCGGCCACTCATCCATTTGCATGAACTTCAACTTTCTTCCCAGCAACACTGACTGCCTAATACCCCAGTCTACCTTCGAGAAGATATTCTCGATCAGCATACCCTCCAGATCGGTAGAGGGGCTTGGCCTTTTGCAAATCTATGTTTGCCTTCGCTAAACTATCTCCTCTAATGTTGTAACTGCGAATAAGTAAACCTTTGGTCCCTATCGTCTCATGAGCTCCCGGGCAGATCTTATTAACAAGGGGAAACGTAGCCATTGGCGAAGTGGTCGAGGTTTCCCTTTACCACGAATGAGAATTTGGGCTTGTGCAGACGAAACGGAATCTTTAGTTGCGTGCATTTTGGCCGCGACAACTCGATGTCTGGTAGGCAGACGTTGGATGATCCTGTGCACATTTTCACAGACGGATCGAAGACTAACGTGCGTGCGGGTGTTTATTCCCGAGATCTTAACATTGCTATTTTTTTGAAGCTCCCTGATCACTGATCATGGTTCAAAAACAGCGTGAATCAATAAATGGATATCGCGATTGTACAGTCAGGCCGCTATAAGGTCGCTCAACAATGTCATGTTCTACTCAAAAACGTTCCTTTATTGTAGGCTGTCTCTTAACGAGATGGCTGAGCATTTTAACATTCGCCTCATGTTTGTGCCAGCACACTGTGACATACCAGCAAACTGCAAAGCCGATGAAGTCGCCAGGTGTGGTACAACCTCATTCCTATCAATAGCAGTGGTCGATCTCTGTAGCCTTCCATCTTCTAAAGATTCACACAATCAGAACCACCAATGGCAAATGGCTAGAAGGCACCACCTGCCTCAAAACAAAAGAAATCTGGCCATCACTTGACCTAAAACGGTCACTCAGTCTAGACTCAGCAAGCACTCATTAAGGACTCTCATAGGAGTCATAACCGGACACTGTGCAATTGGAACTCATGCTCGCTGGATGGGTGCCTCATGTAGTGTTTTCTGCAGAAGCTGCACGAATGAAGAGGAGGAAGAAAACACTCATCACCTACTCTGCTCGTTTGGCTCATCGTAGGTTCCTAACCTAGCGGCCCACTACTTCAGTGGCCTCAATGAGCTTAACAGCGCCAGCCCAGCCGCTTCACTCCAAGCACCACCTGGTCCTGATGTTACGAGAAGTCAATCCGCGTGATGTGCCCACTCTGGCCTAAGTGTGACTGCCCTTAGCCGTCAGCCACTACAACCTTACCTAGCTACCTAAGTCAGTTAAAAGCTTCGATGTTCGAAATAAGTTTGGTAGTCCCTTCCAAACTTGTTTCCTGCAGAAACTATGCTCTTTCTTAAGTCTATGACGCTACCCAATAAACGTACATAAGTCCTTCACAACCATTTTGAAAAACTACCCCGTTACCAACTATGTTTCACAGTCACCCTTTGCCCACAATCCAATTGAAATACACCGCTTGTGCCCTTTCATGCTGCTAAGTGACATGCATATCGTCACACCAGCTCCAGCAGCCAGACGGCACACACTCAATACAGAGATCAGGCCTGACCTTGCCGTCCATTTAGTCAGCCAGGTGGCAAAAGTCATTTGCAATACAAAACTATTCCATGCGAGATTGTCATCGCTTTGCCAGCAGCACCGGCAAAACGGTCCGATTCAACGATCCGTGCAATTTATTCAAATAAATTCCGCTCCATACGCACAGCCAAAGGGGCGTGTAAGCGACCACTTTCAATTACATCAGATTGGTTGCTCGGATTTTTATTTTGTTAACTTTCCCAATTGATCATCCACCCCGCCGGAGATTCGTGTTCATGAGCGGTCCGTCAAAACAACACCCGTCACCGAACCGAGCCATCTGTAGGTACACGTTGAATCGCAAGTCACAATGCCTGCCTAATGGAAAATTACAATATGAATTGTAGCCCTGGCTCAGGCACACCGGTGGCGCGGCGGCACGGCGGCACGGCTGTGATGTGATAACTATCGACAGTTACAGTTGCCATAGTTTCAGATACTTGCTGTGGGGGGGAACAAAAAAAAAGGCAGAAAACAAACAATTTTTTTCACAATTTTTGTTGAGTAAATAAATGAATCCAAATTAGCCGTGTAGCTCGGTCGCATTTCATGGCTGTGCGGTCGAGTGGACACATTGTCTGGTCAACCGATCGGCGCGCCTCCGCTGGCTCTGGCCCGGGCTTCGTGATTTCGGCTCCCTATTACTTAGGCGGAGGTCTGCATCTGAATCTGAAGCAATTGTTCAATCTTTTCAAATGAAGTCCATGAGAGACGTTTTTTTGGGGAAATCGCATACTTTTTGTTGTCGACTGCAGAGAGTTGCAAGGCAGGGAGGGAGGCCGCGGCCGGAGTGCGTACATGTGAGAAAGACTGGACCGGACTGAACTGGAACTGAATGAGGAAATATTATTTTATGAGTCGGCTAAGTATACGATTTGAGCACCCACGTTGCGATAGCAGTGGTGTCTGAGTGTGGAGGGTGCACGGCGTGGAGAAGAATTTACGTGGGCCGACCGAATGACAATCGGATTGGGTAATGGTGCAGCACTGCACAGATTTTTTGGGAGTCAAATCCGGAACGTGAATTTTAATTGAATATCGCCTTTTTTCTCTCCACAATCGTTCTGAAATGTACATATTTGTGTGGTAATAGGTTACCATGATTGAATACGGTACGATAGGCACCTCGCAGGCGTCATGTTTACGGATGTTAGGTAATTGCTGTAGGATGTGTGGAAACAGATTTGTTGGCCCTTCCATTGTTAGCGTTTGTCTTCGACGTCGACCAATATTTGTCAGTTTCTACTTCATTCAAATTCAATATCAGATTTCCAAATTTATTTGAAAAAATACAAGACTTAGCAAAGGTCAACCTCTATGTATGTGCGCCACCTTAACTGCTGGTGTCCTCTGTTGCGTTGCTCCACAGGTTCGGATTTGAAGATTCTTCGGCCCGGAGCTCTGTTGTCTACATGGTCTAGACACCGTAGGCGTTGGATCCGCAGCTGCCTGGCTAGGCTCGTGTCGCTGTCTGTGGTTGAATCTTCTCCTCCAGAACCCCTCAACACAAACAGGACCAAAGATTGTAAGCAGAACGTTTCTCTCAAAGAGACCAAGGACTTCTTCATCCGATTTTGAGATTGGCCATGCCTCCGCGCCGTATAGGAGAACAGTGATGGTAAGGGCCTTATAGTCAACTTGTTCCTTTGTTCTGCGTTGTATATAAGACTGATGTCATCCGTACAGTTTACTCCGCCGCCGAAGTATACGCAGCCCTTAACTACCTCTACGTTATAGCTGCCCATTGTGACGCTCTGTCCAAGACGTCGACGTTGAATGTCTTTTCTTGATGATGGCTTACACTTAGTTTTGCCCTCATTCACGGCCATACCCATTTTAGCCACTTCCGCCTTAATGTAAGCAAAAGCCTCACTGACGGCTCGCTGAGTTCTGCCAATCACGTCAATGTCATCGGCGTATGCTAACAATTGTACGGACTTCTGAAAGATCGTGCCTCTAGTGTTGGCGAGTGAGCTTCGCACGATCTTCTCCAGGACGATGTTGAATCACATGACAGCGCGTCGCCTTGTCTAAAGCCTTTTTTGACATTTAAGGTCTCGCTGAGTTCGTTACCGACCTTGTAGAGCAGCGTGTATTCTCCATCGTCATCCTACACAAACGGACGAGCTTGGTAGGAATGCCAAAACTAGACATGGCGTTGTATAGCTCGTCTCTATGCACGCTGTCACATGCGCTTCTCTATAGGGGCATAGGAATGCCCTATGCAACCTTACTTACTTACTTAAGGTGGCGCTACAGTCCGGGGTGGACCTGGCCTCAACCAACAAGCGTCTCCAGGCAGCTCGACCTTCAGCTAGCTGTTGCCAGTTTCGCACGCATAGTTGGTTGAGGTCCCTTTCCAATTGCGTGCGCCACCTGAGTCGCGGTCTTCCTCTAATGCGCCGTCCCTCGGGGGTGGATTCGAAGAGCATTGGTTTCCATCCGATCCACATGACCTAGCCATCCCAGTCGTTGGATCTTCACTCTTCTGGATAAGTCGATGTCGCTCGTCGTTATATCTCCTCCTCCACTCACCATCTATGCAGACGGGACCGAAAATCACACGAAGAATTATCCAACCAAGAGCTGCTTCATTCGCTTTTGACAAAGTCCATGCCTCCGCGTCATATAGCAGGACTGGGACGATGAAGGTCTTGTAAAGCGTTACCTTGGTTGTTCGAAAGAGGACTTTGTTTACCAATTGCTTTCTTAGCCCAGAGAAGCATCGATTGGCAAGAGTTATTCTTCGTTTGATTTCAGCGCTGGTGTCATTGTCTGAATTGATAGCGGCACCTAGGTAGACAAAGTTTTTGACTACCTCAAAGTTATATCTGTCTGCTGTGACGTTCTGACCGAGACGTCGGTGGTGGGTGTCTTTTCTCGTTGAAAGCATGTACTTGGCTCATATTCGCGGCCTCCCTTGCAATACCCACAAAAGCGATATTGACATCACGTTGCGCTCTTCCGATAATGGCAATATCGTCGGCATATGCGAGTAGTTTGACGGGCTTCTGAAAGTTTGTTTCTCTGGTGTTGGCGTTCGAGTTTTGAACAATTCTTTCAAGAACGATGTTGGAAAAGTTGCATGAATGCGCGTCGCCTTGTCTGAATCCATTTTTGACATCGAAGGTCTCGGTTAGGTCTTTACCGACCTTCATGGAGCAGCGTGCAATCTCCATCGTCATCCTACACAAACGGACGAGTTTGGTAGGGATGCCAAAACTACCATAGACGTTGCTCTGTATAGCTCGTCTTTATAGATGCTATCACACGCGGCCTTAAAATCGAAGAAAAGGTGGTGGGTATCGATTTGTTGCTCCTGGGTTTTCTCCAAAATCTGCCGGAGTGTGAATATTTGGTCGATGGTGGATTTTCCTGGCCTAAAGCCCCACTGGTATGGACCGACCAGGTTGTTGACGTATAGCTTTAGGCGTTCACACAGTACGGCAGATAAGATTTTGTATGCGATACTTAGGAGGCGCATACAGTTGGCGCAGTTCAAGGGTCTCCTTTCTTGGGGATCGGGCAAACAATGCTGAGGTTCCATTCATGGGACATGTTTTCCGCCGACCATATTTTACAGATGAGTTGGTGGTCCTTAACAGATCATCGCCTGCGCCTTTAAAAAGTTCGTCGGGCAGGCCGTCAGCTCACGCAGCCTTGTTGTTGGATTTCAGTTTAGATATGGCAATCCTCACTTCATGCGGGTCGGGTGGACGGAACTTTGTCAAAAGCAGGTGATGCTGCTTTTGATTGGAAAATTCTTCGTGAGATTGTCGGTCCCGTCTGCATAGATGGTGAGTAGAGGAGGAGATATATTGACGAGCGAACACCCAACTTAGCCAGAAGAGTGAAGATCCAACGACTGAGATGGCTAGGTCATGTGGATCGGATGGAGACCAATGCTCTTCGAATCCACCCCCGAAGGACGGCGCATTAGAGAAAGACCGCGACTCAGGTGGCGCACGCCAATGAAAAGGGACCTCAACCAAATATGTGCCCGAATCTGGAGACGCTTGTTGGTTGAGGCCCTGGTGCACCCCGGACTGTTGGGCCACTTTATGTACGTAAGTAAATTCACTCAAATCTTCCAAGCCACGCCACTGTAAAATACTACTTAATTCACGAACATTGTTTTCAGCTGAGAACAACGTTTCTGTCAACGGTGGGCGTTACAGAGCCATGTCAACTCACTTGTTTTTACTGATTTGGACGATCTCTATTTCAGGAGGGTGCGGGCTTGCCGCACAGCCGATCGATCTTTTGCGGATCTAATTGCCAAATCGTATTATAAGCTGTCCATGAACCTTGAGAGACAGATGTTATACCGAAACGATTCAAGCACTTAAGGCCGGAACACAACAATTGGACTGACTTGTAGAAGATGGTGTCGTACGTGCTTACAGCTTCTCGTCACACTCAGTAAAATATTAACAGAATTACATGACAACGAGTCTCCTTGCCGAAATCCGGTACAGGTTACGAAATTCGTTGAAGGTCTTGAGCCAAACTAGACGGCCGGTTGCGACACAACCGGATGCATTTCTCCCCGTGTTCCCAAATTTGTCCATCGCTTTGAATAGTTATTTGACACTGCAGCCCATAGAGCGTCTAACGCCTAGCTTCTCAGAAACCATTCGTGTTGTGTGTGTAATTGTTCTCTCAAGAGTGGAAGTGACCTACCGTTGTATGCCGACTCCCTATCACTTGCGCCTGGTTAGTTCTCCGAAACAGCTGTTAGCATCTTTGTCTCTGTTTTCTGCCTTGGGGCTTGCAACGTAAGTAGATCGATAGAAATAGCAGTGCTAAACCAGTGCTATAAGCGCACCGCTGTACCCCTGAAGATGTTGTACTGAATTATCTGGAAACTAAGCCGAACGGTGTCCGGACTTTTTCAGCTCAATTGCCGCACAACCGCAGTTGATTAAGAATTGCCTACAAAGCGAATAAGTACACTGGGCCGCTGGGACAGTTGGAAGTTGAGCCATGAAATCCACGAGAAAATCCTTACTAATCACAGTAAATTTGCTCTGTGTTAAATTTGTTAAATTTATTTTCTTCTTTTCTACTTATTCTGGCCGCTAATCTGCCAACTCACTAATTTGGGGTAAACCTGGAACACGAAAAACAACAACCAAACGAATGAAGATCCTTGTATTCAAAGTACTTGTGATCATGCCCCAGTCAACGCCAGTCCCATTCAATCAAAATGCGAACACTGTCTGCCACAGACAATAACCGACGCCGTCTAGAAATCCTTGCGCAGTCGTATTAAGTGACGAATATATGCTATTAATCATTTTCAGCAACACTTCTTCACAAAGTTCGTACTCCTTTGTGCTCGAGTTCAACAGCCTATGCCAGCAGTGGCAGCAGTCCTTGTTGGAACACCCCATGAATTTGAGTGATCCCCCTCAAATCAGTTTGCCGACAAAAGTCGCAATAATTTTAAAAACACACTCACGTGTGACAACTTGCCAACACCACGATCATCGTGATTGCTGCCGCCACTGAAAAGCATGCCACGGTGCGGCGGCTCAAACATTCCATTAGCGGTGTCATCGAACACGGGAAAGCATCCATCAACGTGCGACGCATTCAACGGCCATTTCTCATTGTAGCGCCCTCTTCTTCCGGTCTAGCAGCGGCGATCTATCAGACGACACTCATCGCTCCATTAGTGCCCCAAAGGCCATCGCTAAATTATTCACTTCCAATTAAATGTGACACACAGTCGCCGTCACGTGTAGTCCTCTGATAAGGGCTACATTTGATTCCAAATTAATCGCTAGTCCTGCTTCATATATTATGTTCTGTAAGTTCAGCGGCTACTTTATATTTAGCAGACGATCATCTGGTTTTTTTTCCGCCGTTGTTTAGAGCTTTAGTTAAATGAGCATGACGGTTGACAATTTGTTTGGGTGACGGGCGATCATCTGTGACGTTCAGAAGACGGGGGGAAAAAAACCACAAACCTGTCAGCCGCGAATGGATGCGATGATCGGACGCGATTAAATTGTCATGTCGTGGTCGTTTTGTCAGCCGTCAGTGTTATTGTCACTAATGACAGTGTTTACGGGCAAAAGGAGAGCTAAACGGCGACGGGGAAAGAAACAAAAAACAGCACGAAAAACGATCGCCCTTTGCGATACGCGCAGGAGTCCCCACTTGGACCGTACGCCGTATATCATGGCGAAATTCTAATGTTAATTTGTGTTTTGACAGGGCGTGGTATGGGAATGTCAGCGAGAAAAATGCTCATGAATAATGGCGCAGTGATCGCGTTCTGATCGCACTCAGTGATCGTGTTGACCTTTTTTTTCTTCTGTTTCTGTTGTGTTTCCCGGCCGAGGGGACAGACACACACGCACAAAAATGATTTATTGTGATATGGGCCGTTTGTTTGGAATTTTGCGGTTCGGTTTTGATTTGGAAATAATTAAGCGGTCAGTTTTAATTACACATGTGCTTTTGTCGGTGAACGAGCGGGCTGATATGTGGCGCTTGGATGAGGAATGTCTGTGGTTACAATGGCACATGGGTGTACGGCTACAAGCAGGCAAGGCTTAATTAGGCTAAAAATTTTTTTTCTTAATTGCAGGCATGTAGGCTTTGAATGTTTGATGCCGGTTTTGACATTCTGGGGACGTTATTTTGGATTACATTCCTAGAGGTGGCTGAACTTTGGTTGGCCTCTTAAGTTTATCACAGAAGACCGCATGACTACGAGGGAAAATTAGTCTATAGCCTGATTCCCATGTAATCGCCGGACTGATATACTCATCAGTGCTAGGTTTCATTTCGAAGTCGATAGGATGTCACTGCATATCATGGGCCTATAGCAGGCGTAGAAACCGTTTGCTTCCAGCGATTTTTGTAATAAGCCCACACACCGAAGTTCCAACTTTGTGGAGCTATTTCGACATCGTTTTGTGGACTATTAACCAGGACAGTGACGACTCTACTAAATTTTACGAGATCCTTGAGAGATAATCACACCATCTCGTGATTTCTTCGCTTGGCTTAAGCGAAGTTACTCTATGAAACGCCCAGTGGAGAGGGCGATGACACGTTAGATCACTTTATCTGTCACTGTCCTGCCTCGGTCCTCGAAGAAGGTGGCAGGTCCTCGGTTCTGAGCAGATTTTTTGTTTTTATATAATTTGCGCGTGCTCAAGGTGTTATTAATACAGTTAATTGTCCGAGGTCACGACACAGCACGGGCCGAAGATATAGAGGGAGAGAGAGAGGAAGTACCTGTGCACATTGGTCTTAAACATCTGCGGATTGTAATCTATGGGAAATATTGAGCTGCGAAGAGCATTCCACCTTCGTGTGGTGCGGCTAAAAAAACGAGTCTCTAAATTTCACTGTGCGTCCGAAAGCAGGCTTAAGGGTAAGCTGATGTGCATTCCTGGGGAGACGTGTATTGCGGGTGAATTCAAGGAGAGGAGGAATGCAGTTGGCTAGCTCACTTGAGCATCGTTTGTTAAAGTAACTATACAACACGGACAAAGAAGACACGGTACGTCGATGTTCAAGCGAGTCTAATGAACCCGCGATATTGTTGTCTCCTATAAGTATTAGCCGAGGTTGCTTGCTCTTCCGTAACAGGCTCGAAACTCCTGACTCGAAGGACCAAAGTCATCCTCTACACAAGCCTTATTCTGCCAGTCCTACTTTATGGAGCCGAAAGCTGGACATTAAGTAAGGCTACAGAGCTGGTTCTTGGTGCCTTCGAAATTGTCGGATATATGGTCCCGTCTGCGAGGAAGTTGAATGGAGGAGAAGACACAACCGCGAACTCTACGAGCTGTACAAGGATGTGGATGTAGTCCGGAAGGCAAAAATCCGTCGACTACGCTGGCTCGGCCACATCGAGCAAATGGACAACAACGCTCCAGCAAAGAGGGTCTTCGAATCCGAGCCTCTGGGTTCGAGAAGGAGAGGAAGACCGAATCTCCGGTACAAAGACCAAGTCGTCGCGGACGTAATGACTTGGCTTTTATGACTGGAAGCAGCGTGCCCAGGACAGCCGCTTCATGGTTCGTCTGCCTGATAAGTAAGTAAGTATAAGTATTATCGCTAGTTTTTGGATTCTATCTAGTAGGTGCAGGGTGGTCTTGGGGGCGCCAGACCAGATATGAGCGTTATACTCAAGTTTAGGGCGAATATACGCCTTATAGATTAAAGCCATAGATCAGAGGGGGTGAAGTATTTCTTGCATCCATTAAGGAAACGTAAACATTTTTGGCGGCCTCGAATATGTGATCGTTGCAACTAAGTGTTGTGTTGATGTACATACCGAGGATGGAAAGTTTGCCGGTTTCGTCGATACAAGCGCCAGACATAGAAGATCGCTTGAGAGACAGCAGACAGCATTGAGTTTTGGAAGCATTGAATTCCACTCTGTTCTTCTTACCCCAGTTAATTATGCTGTCCAGATCGGAATTCAATGTGCTTGACATACGCTGCCGTTCCAATACTACGTCCGGAGGACAGGGTCGTGCATTTCGGAACGAATATGAAAAGCTGAGGGTGCTGTCATCAGCGAAGGAGTTTACTGGATTCGAAGTGGCAGACAGGAGATCATTTATAAAAATGAGAAAGAGTATCGGTGACTGTGGGTCCTTTATCACAGAAGCGCTTGCTGGTCTTCCTTTGGAATGTACATAGGTTGCTGCCGAAAAGTTACCAGTCTTGCGTCTGAGTTCTCCAGTGTGGTTAAAGAAGGAACGGACTTCTCCTCAAAGTGACAGTGGAAGGACAAATCATAAACCACTTCCATTTCCCAATTGTGAAGGGATTAATATTTAGTTAGTTTAGTTTAGTTTGAGTTTCATTTTCAATAAATGTTTTACAATGTAAATATTAACCTAAGCCTATGGCCGTCTACCAGGTTGACAAAATATACTGAGTTGTCATACAAAGCCTTACATTCTTTTTCTCCATTTAATATGCTAATTACTTCATCTTCGTCTACCAACACCAAAGACTTCTTCATCCGCTTTCGAGATGCCTCCGCGCCGTGTTGCAGGAATGGGATGATCAGTGTCTTGTATCGAGTCGATTTGGTTATTCGAGAGAGGGCTCTATTACTCAATTGCCTCTTGAGCCCGAAGAAACAGCGGTTGGCAAGAGTTGGGTTGTACTGATGTTGTTAGTACAGTTTACTCCGAAGCCGAGGTAAGTGAAGTCCTTGAGTACCTCGAAGTTATAGCTGCCCATCGTGAGGCTCTGTCCAAGACGTCGATGTTGTATGTAATGTTTTTAGGACAGCATATACTTTGATTTGCCCTCAGTCACCGTGAGACTCATTTTAGCCGGTTCCGTCTCAATGTTAGCAAGAGCCTCACTGACGGCTCTCTGAGTTCTGCATCGAGAGAAGAGAGTTCTCCATCGTCATCCTGCGCAGCCTGACGAGTTTGGCTGGAATGTCAAAACTAGACATGGCGCTGTTTAGCTCGTCTCTATGCACGCTGTCATATGCGGCCTTGAAATCGACGAACAGATGGTGAGTGTCGATCTGCATCTCTTGAGTCTTTTCCAGGATCTGCCGGAGTGTAAATATTTGGTCTGTTGTGGACTTTCCTGGCCTGAAACCGCACTGATAGGGACCTATCAGGTTGTTGACAAAGGGTTTCAGGCGTTCACACAGAACGGCAGAGAGTATCTTATAAGCGATGTTAAGGAGGCTGATCCCTCTATAGTTGGCGCAGTCAAAGGGGTCTCCTTTCTTGTGGACCGGACAAACGACGCTGAGATTCCACTCATCGGGCATGCTTTCCTCCGACCATATCTTACAGATGAGTTGGTGCATGCGCCCAACCAGGTCATCTCCAGCTGCCTTAAACAGTTCCGCGGACAATCCGTCCGCTACGGCAGCTTTGTTCGACTTCAGTCTTGATATCGCTATCTTGACTTCGTCTTAGTCGGGGGGACGGAATTCATGTTCATCATCCTCCAAATTGAGTGAAACCTTCTACCTGAAAGCGGAATTTCTGTCCTCATCGCCGTCTACAGTCTACAGAAACGATTTTTCCAAATTCTCAGCATCGACTGCGATTCTACCACTAGTTGTCCATTTTCGTCCCTGCAGGCTTCAGTCCAAGGTCTATATCTCCCTGATACTTGTTTTACCTTTTGGTAAAACTTTCGGACCTCCTTCCTGTCGACCTCCACGACCGCGCGCTTCTCATGCTCTTTCTTTATCTTTCTGAGAAGCCGGTGCTCTTCCTTCTCTTCTGTTCGCAGAGCTCACGAACAGCTCTCGTTGTTCGATGCAGCGTTGCCTTGTAGGCCTCCTGCTTGGCTGCATGTACCTGCCTGCACTCGTCGTCAAACCATGGGTTCCTTCTGGGTGGTGTCGTGAAACCCAGCACATAAGTGGCAGCTTCTTTGATGGCTTTTTGACAACGTTCCCTTTCTTCTTCTATTGAATGTGCAGGCAGCGTCGAACTTTCAGAGAGTTTCAGGGAGACTCGGTCGGCAAAGTTCCTAGCGGTCAGTTGCGATTGTAGCTTTCCGACGTCAAACCGTAGTGTTCTTTCCCGACTCCGTACTTCTCTCGATATCCTCATCCTTACCTTGGCTACAACAAGGAAATGGTCCGAGTCGATGTTGGCTCCTCGGAACGTTCGGACATCGAGGAGTTTCTGACGTCGATCGCAATATGATCAATCTGGTTGATGGTTGATTGTTCAGGAGACCGCCAGGTCCCCTTATGGATATTGAGGTGTGGGAACCGCATGCTCATCACAGAGAGGTTACCCCCCGAGGCGAAATCTACCAGCCTGAGTTCGTTTCCGGATGTGTTGTCGTGCAGGCTGTGTTTTCCGATGACTCTAGCAAAGATTTCTTCCTTGCCCATGCGGTGCGTTGAAATCCCCTAGAACGATCTTGGTGTCATAGCTGGGGCATCGATCGTATGTTCTTTCTAGGAGATCATAGAAGTCATCCTTGCTATCGTCATCCTTCTTCTCCGTCGGGGCGTGTGAGCAAATCAGGCTGATGTTCTCGAATTTAGTCTTGATGCGGATTGTTATGAGGCGCTCGCTGATATAATCAAAGCTTAACACTTTTTACCTAAGTCTGCCTCGAACAACGAATCCGCATCCAAATAAGCGCTGCCTTCCCTCTAGCAATCACCGTAGTAGATGTCGCAGTTCCTCATCTTCTAGGACCTCCGCGAGTTCATCGGCTGCAGAACCGAAAATCATTGTCCTTTGATCGTTTGCTGGGGTCGTCAACTTTGAATCCGTCCATGTCCGAGGCCTGTTGTCGGTTCGTAACCGTTGGTTTTTTATGTGGTGAGGGAGTTAACCTCACGCACAACCTACAACTGGTAGGCCAGGCCCATTATTTGACCCTCGGGCAGAGGGGGATCGCTGCATACATAAGTTCACCACACAACGGTTGTTGTGATGGCTATCCAGGGGCGCCACTAGGAGGCTGTATGTCAACATCGCATCGCGCTGGCATCCTACCAGGCTATCCAGGGGCGCCACTAGGAGGCTGTATGTCAACATCGCATCGCGCTGGCATCCTACCAGGTTGGGTGCAGTCAGCAACTTTGCCCTGTGTACATAAGCCCATGCCCCCATATTGGTATAGCGGCGAGGTTAATAATGCATTAACAAGTTTATCAAAATGGGCCCTGAGTTGCTAGGCCTTAAGAGTTACAGATATGTTTGATTTAGGTATTTGACAGCTTTCCAGAAATGAGCTGAAGATTCTGAATATTCATAGCTTCAATATCATTGATGACCAATAGATTTTAAAGCAATTGGAAGTTCATTAATTTCATCTAATAAATACAAAAGTCGTAAAGATGGAAATGCAATAAATAGTAAAATAAAAGCTGGTAAAATTGTTTAAATTACTTTTTTGATAAAACAAATGCCCTTGTATATTCCTTGTTGGCATCCTGAAAGAGTGCTTTAAAAATATTGGAGTTATTCGAACTTAGAAGTGTGAGAAACTTAAAAGATGATGGCTGTAAAAAGGACAACTAAAATGAAGGTACCATGTACTTGATTGATGATGATGTACTAGCTTGTACAAAACAGACTACTACTGTTGTGTATTAACAACAGCCCATATCGATTTATTATCGGATCTTTCCATTGGAACATGCGTTGGAAAGCAAATTTTTTGTTACTCCTATTTCGAAAATTTTTTTTCAATTTTGCTTTTCCTCGTTTTAGATTTGATTCATAAACAGCTGGCGTGAAGAAGTCCTAATTGGACACCTTTTATAGTCGGATGAAGAACCAAGTACAGAAAAGGACCAGGAACCCCATCCTGTTCCATTCTCCACCTCCTCTTAAGGATTTGGGTTCCGTGTGATTTACGATCGTACACATAACTTTGATGTTATAAGCAATCCCTGCCAGAATATTCATGTCTGAAGAGTCCCTGCAGACAGCATCAAACAATGCGATTGCCCACCTAAACTGATTCATTCATGAGATGTTTTCCCACACATGCGAATTAAAAAACCTGCTAACAGCCATGACATACAAAAGTAATTGCCAATAACATTTTCAAGCACTCTCCATTCATAAAACGCAGATTCGCCCCGAAAGCAATCCATTACGAGTACTCCGACTTTTCATTCATGATTTCATTTGCAGTATCAATTATGAGCGCCTCCATCTCACACCGACCACGACATCAAAAGCCTTTGCGGCCAGCACAAATTTCACCATCAAATAAATTAGTTTTATATCAACTAAAATTTCCCGAAAAAAATGCTCATTAATTATGGGAAAAGATATTTTTTAAGAGAAAAAATGTGTAGGTTGTGTATTTGTAAACACCGATTTTTTTAGGCAGCCTGCAATAGGTTCCTTGGGATAAGTGATCTTTTGATAGTCGCCGACGGCAGGTTTCGATGCAAAGAACACAGTGGAGTGTAGGGGCCACATTCCACGGCAAGCAATACAACAAAAACAGCGTCCCTCCAAATATTTTTGATGCATCCACACAAAGTCTAGCCGCGACAAATAACGCAACCTGATTTAACCTTATATGGCCACACTCATCGATCTGGCAGCAGACACATAAAACACGACCCACGAAATCATAATTTCTAAAAATAGACGGGAAAAGAAAAACACTCCGTCCTACGATCAAATATATATAAAAATAAAAATTATGCGAGACGAATTAATAACAAATTGGGTTCCGTTCGACGGAATTGATTCGTAATGAATATTTAAATCGAACCATCCGAACAACCGACGAACAAATCTTCCGACCATTTAGACATCATTTTTCATTCGTCATTTTGGTGTGTGTTTTTTTTTCGATGAAACTACACTACCATAGGCCAGCAACCCAGCAACAACACGAGAATAACCAAATTTGAAGAAGAACAACTCATAAATTTCTTTTAATAAACTAATGAGTTCTTTGTCACCCGAGCGATACATAGGCACACACAGCGCGCCTATGTGCCCATGTAGGCTCGGGGAGCTTTCTGAGCATAAGTTCTGTTGAACATGTGTGTACGTTAGGTATTCCATCTTTCAGTGCTTCTTATCCGGCACATCTGGTTATGTGCCCAATTGTACATATGTAGGCTGTGGCATAAATCTCAAATAAAACAATGATCGTTTTCGACTATTTTTTTTTTCTGGTCAAGAGATACCACCACTTAATCCGAACAGAGTGATGGTGCGCGTCGAAATCACTCTGTCCCTCTGGATTGGATGCGTAGTACGAGTGGAGAGTGGTAGATAATGAAAATACCCCATCAGAAAATCATCACAAGATTTATTTAGATTTGTGCTGTTCTGGTTTCGTGTTTTTTTTTCTTTTTTCGTTTCGTTGTTTTCGTTTCGTGGCAGAGTTTCTATGCGGTTGATCTGTGTGTGCCGTGGAATGCTGCTATTTTTTTATTTGTGTTTATTTGTTTTTTGATTGAAATTATCTTCTGGATCGCTGGAGTATGATTTCATTGCGTGGCAAAAAATAAAGTGAAATGAATTGAGCAAATATAAAGCAACCAGAAATGAACTGACTGTCAAGCGCAGACTTAAAAAAGGTGTAGAGATGAACCATTGAACACCATTTACCATTACGGCTGTAAACATGTAGATGCCGCTCTAGCCAGGGCCCGAGGCGCTTTCGCCCTTACAAAGAGACTGTTTTACAACAGCCAACTCGATGCGAGGGTGAAGGTAATCTGCTACATGGCCCCCATACGGCCAATGCTCACGTATGGCTGTCCCGTGTCGTTCAACGTGAGTGCAAGTTTGATGGAAAAGATTCGAGTGTTTGAGAAGGCTTATCTTAGGGCTTGCCTTCGCCTCTATAGAACACCAGAGTCCCAGTACAGAAAATTCTGCTCCAATGAGGTCTTATACAACAGGGCGAACCTGGTACGAGTGGACAATTTCCTGGTGAAGTTGATTCGAGGCCACACTGCGAGAGCGATGAACTCTGTTAATAACTTGATCTCGGGAGCTTACTACCCCAATGCTATCATCGTCCCTCCAGAAGCATTTCTCCACCTAGACAAGTACAAGCTTATACAAGACGTAAATGCGGTACCGCTCATCTACCACATAGCCAGGTCTACTGTGGATGGGCGACTCAACTACGACCACTCCGTCGCACAACGAGCTGAAGAAGGTGTCCTCCGTTTTAGTACGGCGGTATCGAGGCGGGATGTTAGGGATGTTGCTAAGCAGCACCAAAAGTTCTGGTGGCTGGGGAGCGGGGGAACTCCGTCCTCGAATCCTTTAGACCCCGGATAGTTCAGACCCCGAATGGGGAGTTGTCGCGCCCTGTCTTGCAGTGGATTGGATATTTATCTATAAGCTGTAACCTATGGCCGACACACATAGATTAGGGTAATATAGGGTAGTTTGTAAGATAAAAAAAAAAAAAAAAAAAACATTACGGCTGCTTCGTTAAGTTTCGTTCAGTTTTGTTTACTTAAGTGGAAGCAAAATGAATTGATTTCAGCTTGGGGAAACGTCAATTGATATTCCCCGAAGCAATTTTGGGTCATTTCGGTACTTTTTCATTCATTTTCATTAGGTTAGGTGATCTGGTTGTCGAGCCGAAGCCCGCCGCACTTTGCGGGCTTTGTAGACCCAATGTGATGACTGTTGAGGGTTCGGTTTCGGTTCGGTATCCTCTTAGACCCATTACTCAAGCCCATTAGGATGCTCCCGTTTCGGGTTCTCTAAACTGGGCCAGCTCGACGTCCCCACAAACCTGTGAAGATATTTTGGTGGTATATGCTTAAAAGGTCTTGCAAGTGCTCCATTTCTCAATCGGCATAGGCTTGGACAATGTCATAGATAGTGAGGTGGAGGAGAACCTCTCTTTCTTCTTCCTCATACAGCCACTGCTAATGGAAAGGTTGACTTAGGAGTGGTGCTAACTGCATAAAATCAACTCGTCCCTTCACATTTACAAACATGGAAAACGTTCTCCCTCAATAGAAAATAAGAGAAAGCTACGTTTTAGAAAAAGACGGTTAGAAGTAAAGGCCAAGGAATGGACCAACGATTGGTATTTTCATCAACGTCATAATCATCCTCATTGGTGGACAACAAGGGTTGTGGGAATAAAGCATCCACATGAGAGATCTCCAGGACACTCCATCTTCAACACATCGAGTTCAACTTATCGGGATCCAAGCACAAGCGCAACAAAGCGAGTTTTTGAACATAGCTGGGCTACCTCCTCCTGACTCGATCACTTACCTGAAGGACTTGTATCGTCATCATTTTCTGATTGGCATGATCCACTAAAGCCGTGGCGAGGTAAAGCACGCGCTAGATTCTCCGCCATCAACTCGAACTCCTCAAGGTTTTTGTCCAAGCGCAAGCAACCTAATTTTCGAACTTGCTCCAGCCACCTAGTCCTATGGCTTCCAATGGGACGCCTTCCTGATAGAGTCACATTAAAGGCAAGCTACGGAAGACGTGATGATCGGGAAATTAGTGTCAAGTATCCAAACCTTCGAAGCATAGTTCTGTCCGTTCGGTGAAGTAGTTCCTCGACAATTCCGCTTACTGCCGTGTTTCTCACTCTATCCCGGCGAGTAATTCCCAGAACAGCACGAAGACGTCTCATATCGGCAGCTTGTATTAGCGATCTTATCCCTTCAGTAATGACTAAATATCATGACCACAAGTGAGAGTTTGAACGAATACTGGGTTGAACACCGATTACTCGGCGTCCACACTAAGCTCGGCCTTTCGATAACAGATCTTCCAAGATCTTTCGATATTGTCAAGCTTGGCCAATCCTACAGGAAAGCTCAGTATTCCTCTTCCCACTGCTTGTGAGAAAGACCCCGAGATACTTGAACATCTGCACTCCACCCACATGTAGAGTGGTTACCATGACCTCTGATTTTCCATGTCAGCTTTCACCCCAGCATCTGCACATGCGATGACAAATCTATCGAGTGTTCGCTGGAGTTCCGTCTAGGACGATGCGAGGATAACCAAATCATTTGCAAAGAGCAGACGGCTCACTCTCAACTCTCACAATGTAAAAAATCGATTGCGCTGCAGCATCCAAGCCATATTCAATGAAAAGGAGAGGATCAAGACGCATCTTTAGCGGTGTCCAACGCCCACGATCAAGGGTGTTGTTTTGGCACCTTTAACCCGCAAACAACTGCTATAGTTTGTGTATGGGCCTCAAAAGAGAACCCTCGCACACCTGCAGAGCACTCCACACTTTACCTCGAGCCACGTAGTAGTATGCCTTCCAAATCTACAACTGTTGATTGGCTAGACATACTCCCAACCTTTCCATTTTTAGAGAGAAAGCAGTCGGATGTGTGTCTGCCGGGAAAAGCCGCACTGTTCGCGACCCTCTAACACCTCAGTGTTGACTTTACCGGGGAGACACGTGTTTGTCCATAGCTGGGTGTCCCATCTCTATTAGTCATAAACACCGCATCCACACAGAAGTTACAGCTCAAAAAATACAACAAAGCTGGCATATGAGCAAGAGATATATACCGCCACCAACCAATGATCTATGTTCGAAGATTGCGTGGCCACAATTATACTAGCTTGCTTTCTTTTACTCGTTTAAGATGTCAGTCGATTATTTTGTCACGGAATGACTGAGTGTCAAATCTCGGACCGATGCTCTTCAGCATCTTCAGATCGGGGCGGTTGACCAACATAGTGAACTGTTGTCTATTCGCAGATGACACGCTGACTTATGCCAGCGAACAAAATTGAATACAAAGGATCCTGTTATCAATGCTGGTAGGTTGGTAATTATATTTTTATGGAGACCATAGTCTATTCAGATCAACAGCCGAATTGCTTGACCAACGTGGCAGTCACTTTGCTTTCCATTGCCTTGGAGAACAACAACACATGCTAAAGGGATGTCAAGCGATTAAAAAAATAGTTTTTGGAAATTCCAACTACATGCGTGCGAAGTGGAGTTTGTTGGGCAAATTGAAGTCAAACTTCATGGACGATGGTAAAAAGTAGCCTCTCTTGTGACAAATCATGTGATTAGTCATCTTGTCGATTTGATCGAAGCCGAATGAATGAATCCTCCTCGAAGCAGAGATGCCAAATACTGTGTCTGCATATAATAGTGGACACACACAGCTATGTTCTTGTGCACCTGCATATATGGTCAATGGATAGACATAAAAACTCGTAACGTTCAAGCCGTATGTCGCACCGACTTATAAATGGCCACATTCAGCAGTTAAATTTTTGAACGATTTTTGTTGAAAATTTCACAACCCTGCGACTTGTAGTTTCGGAGCCTTTAACATGTAGTTAGCAAACGACGTATGTATATCAATCGTCTCACACATTCCTCATCTCCTTCTCCATGTCTTTAGCGCAACGAAGCACAAGAAAAGCAAGACAATCGGTTCAAGAGTCAAAACGTCACAAACACGTCCACCTCCTTGTTCTTACTTACTTATCAGGCAGAAGACCCATGAAAAAAAATCGTTGGTTCTGTTTGCGTTGAAGGTTCCTGGAGAAGAAGATTCAAACACGAACTGTACAGGCTGCACAGCGACATGAGTCTAGTCAGGCCATGGGGAGCGCATAGACAACAGTGCTCCAGCCCGAAGAGTATTCAGGATAACGCAATAGAGGACGACCTCGAAGCCGATGACGCACTCAAGTGGGGAAGGACCTCAACCAACTTGGAGTGCGAAATTGGAGGCAGCTGGCAAAGGATGGTGCCAGCTGGAGAGGCTTGTTGGCTGCGCCCCAAAGTTCGCCCCGGACTGTAGCGCCATAAGAAGAAGACAAGCACCCATGGAAAGTCCTAGCCTAAGCATCGGTGAAAGGCACGCTACTGGACACGCTGCTTCCAGTCATCAAGACCAACCTGTCTTAAGTCCGCGATGAATTGGCCTCTGTAACGAAGGTTCGGTCTTCCTCGCCTTCTCGAAACAGTAGGTTCTGATTCGGACATCCTCTTAGCTGGAGCATTGGTGTCCATGCGCTCGATGTGGCCGACCACGGTAGTCGATGGATATTTGCCTTCCGGACGATATCCGCATCCTGGAACATCTCGAAGAGTTCGCTGTTGTGTCTTCTCCTCCATTCGCCTTAGTGTGAAGATTTGGTCTATAGTCGATTTGCCAGGCGGAAACCGCAGTGGTACGTGCTGATTAGTGCAGTGCAAAACAGCTGTAGACGTTCGCACAGTACGCTGGGTAGGATCTCGTAGGCGACGTTGAGCAGGGAGAGACCTCTGTAGTTGTTGCAAAAGGTAGGATTCCCTTTTTGTGGATGGAGCATATGGAACTGATATTCCAGTCGTCGGGCATGCTCTCGTCTTCCTCCTTGTCAAGAAATAGTTCATAGTGCATGCCTATACATTGCACGAACCTTAAATGTTTTCGAGTGTTTTAAATCATATTTACTTCGGACTGGCAGGACATCTACTAAGGTGTTGCTTAGAGGTTGGTTAATTTCACATTATTACTCTGGCACTGAGAATCATGGAACCTCCGTCCTTAACTCGGGATGTCCAGGTTGCAGAGGAAACAGTGGCAACTTGTGTTCAATTGATTTGAAAGGAGTTCAGTAAAAAATGGAGGGCGAAGCTCACGTCAACCGTGAGGAGATCTGTTTAGATGTACGGCACGTTGGTTAAGGTCTCGAACCATCGGGAATGTAGCAAGCAATCTTCTACCCACGTTTCCTCAACATTCGGCAACCTGACTTAGCCCAGTCCACCCGATGTAGAACGCCTAGTAAGCATATTTACGAGTGTAATAATAATAATATGGGAGGCGCTACAGCTCGTAGAGAGCCAGGGCCCAGCTTTTCAGCAACCACTCGTGTTTGTGCCGACTCCGAACTGCCAAGTTTGAGAAGTTTTTCCAGACAGGAAATACTCTTTGAGCATTGTCAGTGTCTCGAAAGAGGTGGGGCCGTGAAAATGATTTTTTTTTTCGTACAGAGCAGGAATCGAACCCACGACGTGGAGGTTGGGGTCGCCGCACATCCCCACAACGCCACGGGCCACCACGAGTAAGTACACTTTAAACGACAAATGAAAAAATATTCATTTCAATACGAATTGTGTATTCAAATTAGGCAAAAATGTTATCACCGTCTGTATCGAGTCGTTAAACGACAAGAGAAACTTTAATCCAAGCACGTGAAACCGAAACGTGACATGCTCGAAATTCGACTCAAACTACCGAAAGACATTCCAAGGTGAGTCAGCTTATGTAACAAGCGGCTCATGCGAGCAAGTGCTCAAATCTTTTGGTATGATCAATTATACGCCATTTTTTAATTGTACTGAGGTAAACCATGGAAGCGGTACAAGATAGACTCTGAGAATGTCCGAGCTCAATGGAGTGCCGTTGTATGTAAGACACGTGGTTCATGGGGATACCAGGCATCTTATGAGGTATGTCCAGAACTTAGAAGCGTCAACATGGTAAGTCGTAGAGATGTTAACACGTGAGGACTGTTTTTAGAAGTATACAAAATTGGAAACAACACAATAAAGGTTTGTTGGTAGAATCTACGACATTGTTGTCGCAAATATGCACACAAATGCTCGTTTTAAAGTGGAGACTACAACCGAATAGAGCCCACTGGATGTACACCTCAAATCTCGCTATAATCTACAAAATATGGAATAGCTGCGGATTTTAAAACAGGCATCACACATATGTACTTCCCATCAGCCTGTTTGTCCAACTAGGGCGACACTTGCATTGCGTGACCTCAAAATTCGTAATGAACTTCACCAAGGGATGCACCTTTTTCTTTATGCGAAACTGGTCGCGGTCCAACAAAATATGCAGGTTTAACAAACAAAACAGACTGTAGTCACATCAATATTTAGCTGGATATTCAGACAGCTCTTAAAAGCAACTCTTAAAAACTCAAATCAATTTTTGATTTTCTGCTCTGATGCGAACCGTATTTCAGTGAGGGCGTTTTACATCGACTGGAACAAATTGTAGTCAGAAGTGGAAAAATCCGGGCTATAAGGCGGGTGGGGTATTGGTGGCCCGTGGCGTTGTGGGTTTGTGCGTAGACTCCAATTTTGACGTCGGAGGTTCGACTCCTGCTCTGTGCGACAAAAATAATAATCACGGCCCCACCTCTTTCACTGACAATGCTCCTGTCTAGAAAAAGCTTCTCAAATATGGCCTCAGAGTTGTCCCTTCCACTCGTGAGAGTAGTAGGGACAACACGAGTGGTTTCTGAGAAGATATGCCCTGGCTATTTATGGGCGCCACCCATATTATTACTATAATATTAGCCGTATATTTGCGCTTGGGGTTGTCGTAATGGATCTATTTTTCATCACCAGTAACAATACTGGGGATCCAGCAGAATTTCAAAACAGCCTTTCGACGTCTCTCCGCTAGAGTTCATGTGGAACCCAATTTCAATTTCTGATGCCTCACAGAATTCCAGTAGTCTCCAAATTCTCCACGGAGTCTGCAAACGCCTTCTTCAATACGACGAAATTGAACAATGAAGTGTGAAGACCGGACGTAGACATCCTACAGTGATTGCATGACGAAGGGATAAGAGATTGAAACATTGTAAGTCGATTCGATTCTTATGGCACATAAGACCTTTATTTCGGTCTTGCAGCTACGCCGACCATGTTCTCTTTAATTCACACCCATCCCTGCCTGTTTGAGGCTAGCGGTCCAAAAGAGTCTACTCACTCAAACTTTTCCTTGGTGCGACGAGTTGCCTGGACACTGAAACAACGATAACTACGGAAGAAGTCGACGGACTCCTTTCCGTATGTTCGGCAAGCACGACGAAATGACAACTTGCTAAATATTTTGACAGCTGGAAGCAGTTGGTATCCTTGGCAGAGGTTGAAAACGACTAAAGCACATATTACACTGCGAACGCGCTGAAAACACATGATCAGCTCCGAAATAATGAAATCATGAGAGTCTATACTTACTACTTAAGTCCTTGAACCCCTCAGGGGCATAGGACGTCAACCACGCCTGCGCGCCATCTCGTTCGAATTTCTGCGTTTGTATTTGAGCTCTCTCCAACTCATTCCTAAAGAACTCGATTCCTCTTCAACTGTTCTGCCCCATGTTTGCCTAGAGCGTCCAGCTGTTCTGCCTGCCTCCGTAAGAGGATTCCACTGCATTGTCTTTGCGCCGTAGGGCTTGTCCAATCCATTGCCACTTTCTCCTTCGTATTGTGATGTTTATAGGTTTCTGGCCCGTTCTCAGGTGCAATTGTTCGTTAAAGATACGGTTTGGCCAGAAAATCCTAAGGACGTTTCTTAAACATCTGTTTACGAAAGATTGCAGCTTTCGCGTGGTAATGGTGTCCACTTTCCATATCCATATCGCAGCACCGATCCTACGTTGGAGCGGAACACTCGCAGCTTGGTTCTTAGCTGACGACATTGCTTTTCCAGATCGTGGATAGCATTCCGAACGCAGCTTAAGCCTTCCCGATTTTGTTGCACACGTCCAGTTGGGTGCCACCGCTATTAGCCGAGACCACACTTCCTAACTTTCTCGACTTCCTGTCCGGCAATGTTCAGTTGGGCGCGGTTGTCAGAAATACTATGGGCTTTAGTTTTTGCCGTGTTTACTTTGAGCCCCACTTTGTCTGCCTCTGCCTCTAGATTATGGGCCATCAAATGAAGATCCATTACCCGATGCGGAATGAGACAAACATCATCAGCGTAGTCAAGGTGCTTAAGATAAGATGTCATAGTCCATCGATTGCCATAACTTCCGTCCATCAGTGCTGCACGGACTATGTGGCTGACAACCACCAGAAACAGTAGTGGTGACAGTATGCATCCTTGACGAACTCCACTTTGGAGCTCAATTTCCTCTGACAAATTACCATTGTGCAAGACGTGACACATACTTCCTTCATATGTAGCCTTTATAATAGCTATTAGTTTTTTCCGGAATACCTCTCCTGCGCAAGGCATACCAGATAGCATCTCGATGGAAGCTATCAAAAGCCTTCTCAACAATGGATAAAGCGGAGACCTATACTCAACGCATTGCTCAATAATGATTCGTAAGGTGTTTATGTGGCCGATGCAGGAGGATCCAGCGCGGAAACCCGCCTGTTCGACATCGAGAGTTGAATTTAAATGCTCTTTGATGCGTTCCAGAACTATTCGAGCTCCAGTTTCCGCATTCCATAAGGTTTCCCTTTTTTTGGAAGCTTGATGATCATCTCCCTTTTCCATTCCCGCGAGAATTGTTCGTTATACCAAGCTGCACGAGATGGATTTGCGAACGCGTACTTTTAGAAACATCCCTTTTCCAGCAAATTAGGACAGTACGTTATATTTCTTGGCATGCAAAAAGATTGGAGCTGAGTCATCGGAATTTTCGAGTTAGTAAAGTATCCTAATTTATGATTTAGTTTTTCACTGAGGATCAATCATTCTCTTTGCGAACTGTCAAGCTGAGATCGCAATGCACAAACAGGCAAACGCAATTCACAGCCAAAACGACAAGAAAATTCGATATGAATGAGTTGTCAGAGTTTGCGGAGTTTGCGAAGTTCGCAGTTCGTAACGGCCTCAGTGAATGGGCCTTATGATGTACGACATTCCTCCACTACAATTTCTCTTCACATCCATGGAGTCCTGAAAGCCTCCATGTCTCCCCCTACCCGACCTTGATTCTGACTTCACCAGCTTACACCATCATCCTCGTCATGTTCGCACACATTCCCTGTTTACATACCAAGGCGAAGTAATCAAAGTCAGTCCTTGCAAGTTATTGACTCTAATTGGGTCCTAATAGGCCTCCGACGAGGAGAATATTCAAGCAGATTCGTCTGAGGCAAATAAAATTCTTGATTGAATGCCATCTGGCAGTCTCCGCCTTCGCTTGTCTTTCCCTGGGTAGGCCTGCTAAAAATGCAAAATGTGTACACAGAAGATCATGCGATTCGGTCAGTATCCCTTGTGTGTCGTATAATTTACCGTCAATTCTTTATGTATTTTTAAAGGTGTCAATTTGTGGCAGCGTTTAAAGACAAAGAACTCACTCTCGGTTCCCATGAGTGGTGGCCACGCCACGCACTGGCGCAGGGCATTGACGTTACTTATGCAGATTACCTTCTTTACATCGATATTACATGCGTGAGATCCATACCAACGCATGGGCGGCAAGTGTTATTACTTAACTGCGTTACTCATGTTCGGTGTTTTGTAATGTTTTTCAGGTTTTTCTTTCAAACAAGTGACACATGCGATGCGAGTTTTAAGAAAGACGACCACGAACTGTACGGGTTGTGCAGCGGCATGCATCTAGTTAAGCGCATTCAGATTCAACGCCTAGGTCGTGTAGAGCGGATGGACAACAGAGCTCTGGTTCGAAGAGACTTCGATTCTGCACCATTGGGACAACGCAACAGAGTCCTTGAACGAACAAAGATGGCGCACATAAACGGAAAAGGACCTCAACCAACTTGGTGGGCGCAGCTGGCGAAAGACCGCACAGGCTGGAGAGGCATGTTGGTTGAGGCCTAGGTCCACCCGGACTGTAGTGCCATTCAGTGCTTGTAATAAATCTAAGTTTCAAAGTCTCTTATCGTCTGAATGTATATGAAACCTGTTTCTGATCATAGGAGATCCACTAAGTAGTTACAACCCTTCCCATTTCCGGTGAGACCGATTTATCTCTAAGGAGTACCCGTTCCACATGTTCCGACTGTCAATCTCTCTTGTGCTGAGTCACACAGTTTAGGACCGAGGCCCAAGCCATCCTCTCTAGTAGACCTGCCTCCAGTTTGGCGTGGTTCATCAGCTTGTGTCATACTCTTCTACGTTGCCTCACGGGCTCAAATTCAAGACTCTTTACACATCGCTCAGCCACCTGTTGCTGCTGATTGGACTCTTAACTCTTTTAAATTGTTGCCTCCAGATGTCATGCAATGCAAAGGTTATCAAAAATCAAAGCAGAACTGATGAACTAACAGAACGCCTTTGAGATTGTCCATGCTTGTTGATCGAGCAGGCGCCTGACTGAAATGATGTCTTGCATGAAGTCGCTCTCAAGAAAGGACTCGGGAAAGAATCGGCCGTTGTCAAGCGTTATTCTACGAGAACTCGAGACTGATGCTGCTGCGTCGCAAAGTTAGAAGAAATCTGTTCGGCAGCATCGATGTTTCAGCTGCTGATTGTGTTGTTCCGTCCAGGCACACATTGATGTTGTGTGTCCCGTAAAGTGGAGCTCAGCATTATTTGGGCGGTTCGAAGAGATTTTGAAGAGAATTTATTTCGGTCGAGTGGAGTACAAGTTTTTTTATTCTCAAGTGCATCTCAAGGCTAGACCGCCCGTCGGACGGTTCGTATGACCTCTGGTTGGTTCCTAAGCTCTGAACAATGCTTTTAGCACGAAGGTCTCAAGAAACACAATTCAGGCCATTCCGGTAGTACTATCAACATCCAGCGCCATGAGTAGCAAAGGCCTCGTTTTCCCCGGTTCCGGAAAGAAAACTTGAAAAGCTTTTATCTGTTCAATGAAGTTGTCGATCAGTGGTAATAGTCTGATAGTACATCACAACGGACCAACAATGGTCTGGTGGGCTGTCAATTTCGTAAGCTGGGTTTCGATTCTTCATACGAGCTAACTCTTGTTGTTCCCGTTAAGACATGACCTTCAGACTTAGTCCCAGACCCTGGTCGGGACATTGTTAATGCGATAAACATGAACACACGACGTCTTGGCATTTTCATGTACGATTTCTGTAGAATCATTGACCTTTGAAACACAGATGCCTCATCGGTCTCAGCGCCCTGAAGTTATATGAAGTGCAGTTTCCCAAAGCAATTCTAATGGGCATTATATGTGGCATATCATGAACGGACCCATGGATAGGCTGAGCCTGAACAATAGCTCAGTGTACCCGGTTACAAGATTCAATCTCCTGTCTGCTAGTACGCGGTTCTCGTGCCTCAACTTCTGTGATCAATCCAACATAAGCCCAAGCGATCATACCGATCGTAGTCGGATCTAACTTTCTGAAGGATTCCGAGATCACAACATGAACTCCACTAATTTCGATGGCGCAACCAAGGCAGACATGGATTCGATTCGAGGACAACATCCATTTCCCGCAGAAAACAGTCTGAAATGATACAGAACAAATGCCTTCTTTTGCTAACGGGCCAGGGCTGGTTGCCACGAACTAGGAGTCTCGGTTTCGAAAACCTTATTTTGCTGGAACATTGTTGTCCCAGGCGATGTGGCCGGGCCTTTACAGTCGTTGCATTCTTGCTTTACTACACACACGTTCTTGTACAGCTCGTCAAGTTCGCAGCTCCCATTCATTCATTCGCAGTTGGGACCAAATACCCGATGTTCACACGCAGTCACACTTAGCGTGAATGGGAGCTGCGAACTTGAAGAGCCAGAGTAGGCCCATGTGATACCACGCGGATGTAGTGCTTGTAGTGAAGCGCTTTAGCTGGCCTATGCTGGTCATGTTTAGTTCATTGAGGCCACTGAAGTAATAGGCCGGCCAGAGCGCTGAACGAGCAGCGATGAGTGTTTTCTTCCTGCTCTTCATCCATGCAGCTTCTGCAGAAGCTTCCATCCTGCGAGCATGAGTGCCAATTGCACAGTGCCCGGTTATGGCTCCTATGAGAGTCCTTAATGAGTGTTTGCTAAGTCTAAGAAGACCGAGTGACCGTTTCAGGCTTATTGGCCAGATCCCTTTTGTCTTAAGGCTGGCGGTGCCTACCAGCCATTTGTCATGGGTGGCGATCGGTGTCCCCGCACCCACAAGAGGTGAATGTTAAAATGCTCAGCCATCTCGTTAAAAGACAGCCAGCAATTAAGGGATGTTTTTGAGTAAAACAAGATAGTGATATCCTTTTTCGATTCACGTTGTTTTTAAGCCATGACAGCGCCTCTTTAATCGCTATGGCTACCGCCTGTTAGTCTTCGATCCGTCTGTGAAAATCAGACATCCAGTCTGGTCTGGAGGGAATGCTGATGGAGAATATCTTCTCGAACATAGCCTGGGGTATTCGGCTGTCAGTGTCGCTGGGAAGGAAGTTGAATTCCTAGAGAATGGTTGAGTGGCCGATGTTGAGTTCGGACCACATTCGGAGTGTTTTGAGTCTCAACGCAGTGCTGGTTGCTATTTGTTTTCTTAATAGTTCCAGTGGTGGAATATGGAGGAGAATATTCAGTGCGTCTGACGGAGGCCGATCCGTACCTCTAACGAACAATTGTACCTGAGAACGGGCCAGGAACCTATAAACATCACAATACGAAGGAGAAAGTGGTAGTGGATTAGACACACCCTACGGCGCGAAGACAATTCCATTGCGAAGTACGCCATGCAATGGAATCCGTTTATGCAGGCAAGCAGAACAGCGGAACGACCTAGGCAAACATGGCGCAGAACAGTTGAAGAGGAATCGAGTTCTTTAGGAATGAGTTGGAGAGAGCCGAAACGCGTTGCAGAAATTCTAACGAGATGGCGCGCAAGCGTGGTTAACGTCCAATGTCGCCCGATTTGTTAAAGGACTTAACTGACGGAGTACTTCTCAGTGCTCCGCTGATGAACAAGCAGACCAGTCTTCGTACTCGATTGACTGCCTTGCTCTTGAAAGCTTTGCTTAGTACTGTCCACCAAACTGAGACTCCATACAGAAGTGTAAGTCTGACAATCGAGATGAAAATTCAGTGCGTGGCTGTAAACCCAATTTGCATCCAATTAATTAAGTGGGATTACCACATACAGTTCTTATGCAGGCGACTTCGCCATTCTACATACGCTTTATACCACCTGAGCAACCACACGCCATACGGAGTACTGAAGCAAGTATACTACTCTCTGGTGGAATCGATACTTCAGTACGGAATAACGGCATGGGGTAATGCAGCACAGCATAGAATAATGGAACTTCAGAGAACTCAAAATATAATATTTAAAATTCTTTTGCGAACAAAAAATGGTACTTGTGATGTCCAAAATATGTGTAATCTTAGCGAAAACTTAAACATACTAACTGTGAAAAAACTTTTCCTTTTCAATGTTATCAACGAGACGTACAGCGACCAACGCTTCAATCAACCGATCGACCACTGCGTTAACACCAGGCGAAGAGTAAATGGACTCTTGAAGATACCGACGTTCCACAACTCATACGGAAGACGTCAACTTTCCTTTGTGGTAGCAACCATTTGCAATCAACTTCCTCGCCCTCTATGGAATATACAGCCGATACACAGCGGAAAACAAGAAATAAAAAAGTTTATCATATCAAATAATATAAATCTTTAATAATATACATAAAATTAATCAATGAATATCCAAACAAGAATTACTCTAAAATCCGTATAAGTTCCTTCTGAACAATCTCCTGCAGAAAAGCCTCAAGGCTTCGCAGATTCCTAAAATGTTATTTTAGTTTAAGTGTTTTAAATAATCTTGTACGGCCAACCGATATCTTACATGGACTCTCCTCTACAGCTTCAAGGTTCCACCCAGCATTGAGGAGATAACTCCATGGGGACTTTGAGAGGCACATAAGATAAAGATTTAAATTGTTAAATTTGTTAATTTTGTTAAATGAGACAATAAACTCAAACAAGCAAACAAACATGGCTTTTTTCCAGCTCAAACTGGAACAGGCTTTCTTGACCCTTTCCTGGATGTTGACTTTCCAGTTTAGCTTGCTGTCAATCGTGAGACCCGAAAATTGTACATAGTGCCACACATCAGTGGGGGGTCAAACTGAGGGATCTTGTATCTTCTGGCGAAGAGTACAATATCCGTTTTTTGTGGGCTAACGCGGAGTCCGCATGTTTGTGTCCATGCTTCCAGCTGGAGACGAATTTGCCTGATGCCGCTATGGCAATTTCGTCGTATTAGGCAATAACCTTGCATCCTACCTCTTCCAGTATTAATAGGAGGTCATTTACCTCTACGTTCCAAAGAAGGGGAGAGAGAACACCTCCTTGTGAAGTGCCGCTATTAACTCCTCTATGGATCTTAAAGTCTCCCATCTGAGAGTGTATTACCCTGCTGGTGAGTAGCTGGCCCCTAAGGACTTTCCGATCCCGAGGTTGTTCAGCGCATGTGAAATTGCTTCCGGTTTGATATTGTTGAACGCACCATCGATATCAAGAAATGCCACAAGTGTACATTCTCTAAACTCGAGAGATTTCTCGATGTTGCCTATCAGTGAGTGGAGGGCTGTCTGTACAGATTTACTCTTATTGATGGGATTTTGGGCAGATGACAGATGGAATAGCTTGTCTAATATATTGGTCCATTAGTTTCTCCAATGTGAAGGAGAGATTGATAGTTCTGAGGTCCTTCGGTTTGGCATGGGAGCATTTTCCCCCTTTGGGAATAAACATTACTTTGACCCTTTTCAAGGAGCTGGGAACATGACCTAGACTCATACAGCCTTTGAAGATGTTGAGAATCCAGGGCATGATAAGGTCCGCTGTGTGTGGAGCTCCGTAGGGATGATGCCGTCAGGTCCTGCTGACTTGAAGGGTTTAAAGATTGTCGGTGCACACATGACAGTTGTGAACTTGGAACTAGGAGCTTCTGAAGATAGTCTCTGCAGATTCTGCTGGGAATCTAGCGAAATTCCAGAACGCATGCAAGGGTTTCGAGAGGCATTAGCCCACAAGACTAGCACCTTTTAGCAGAGGCAGAATTGAAATGGCCCGTCGCGTTGTGGGTATGTGCGTCGACCCCAACCACGACGTCGTAGGTTCGATTCCAGCTCTGAGCGACAAAAATAATTTTCACGGCCCACCTCTTTCGAGTCACTGACAATGCTCAAAGAGTATTTCCTGTCTGGAAAAAGCTTCTCAAACTTGGCCGTTTGGAATCGGCATAAAACTGTAGGTCCCTTCCACTCGTGTGAAAACAATAGCACCCACAACACGAGTGGTTGCTGAGAAGCTAGGCCCTGGCTCCCTACGGACTGTAGCGCCACCCATATTATTATTATTAGAATTGAAGTCACTGAAAACAGCTCTCATTCTCAGATTCTTTAGAAAGAGCATCGTAGATAGTAGATTGCACAACAGGAGTCTATTACACTCGCTACAACTCTGAATAGAGCTGTTCGCAAGGGGAGCTATTGGGAAAGCAAAGGTACGAAAGAGGCACAATAGATCTTACTATAATAATGTGTAAGGCGGTGGCTTACTCCTGAGCTTAAGAAACAGAGATGGTGGCTAATTGTATTCATCCTGTTTACGACAAGATGTTCGACTAGTTCGAAAGTAAATCTGCCTATTGCGGCATTTTGACCGTGCTGCCGACGGTGTGTTCTGCGTACACTTCTTGTAACACAGAATATGCTTTATCCCAGTTTAAGAGCAGCAAATATCTGTCTGCTCCAGAATTCAAACAACAACAAACCGAATAATGTTTTCCTTGAAACCACAAGACGAGAGTAATCTTCGCCTAGCTCAATCTGGCAAACCTTCTCCTCCTCCATTTTGTCTTCAATCAAAACCCGCGTGTAGTGTCAATTCACATACTCCTCCGCTCAATTCCATCCACGCTTGCGTAACACAACGCGTTCCCACCGACCTCCGTACACACCTCGTGGCTCGGCAAACAAACATTTCTTTAACCAAGAAATTATCGATCTCATGGCGGAATTGAAATTAAAACAAACAAAATAATACGTCCCCCATCCGCAATTGAAGACGAATGAAGTACAGCAAAAAATTCAAATTAAGTCAAAATCTAAAAATATTCCCCAAGTCGTATTTCGGTCTGGCCATCTCACAAATTCAACACCGTCCCTCTCTTCGTCAGCGCAACACCAACCAAACCAAAGAAAAAAAAGAATAACAAATCGAAAATTATTAAAACAACAAACAAGTGAATAAATCGCAAGTGCTAAATTATGTACCAGACAATGAACGCGCAGAGTAGGAAAAAATATTTTCCTTCAATCCGCGCAATCTCATCCGCCTGACTGTGTGTTGAAATGTCTGTTAGACGGGGAAAATCGAATTCAAATTTAAAACAAACAGCGGAACGCTATTCAAATGTATTCACTTGTTAGGTCTTTAGCAGATACAAGCGTTCACATGTCGAAGGCGAATAATTGTCGAGACCGAGCGGGATGTCGGCTGTGCATTGAACTGAAGGCGGGAAGGAATTATTCACTTTGACTTTGACTACAATCACTTTGCATCAACACCTTCGCTGTCGAAAGTTTTTGAAATGTATAATTTTGCTGCCAGCAATCTGGTCGAGGCTTTAGCGTCGGAAAGGAATTTCGCTCGCTCGAGCGGGCCTGTGCATGTGTCTAAGGCATGTGCAATTTCGGTGAAGAATGTTTGTGCGAACGGTTGTCCAGACTAGTTTTCATTTCCGAAGGAATTCCTCCAGATGTTCGGTAATTTCGTGTGGGACACAACATGT
Source organism: Eristalis arbustorum (assembly GCA_916610145.1). Classification (NCBI taxonomy): domain Eukaryota; kingdom Metazoa; phylum Arthropoda; class Insecta; order Diptera; family Syrphidae; genus Eristalis; species Eristalis arbustorum. The sequence goes on from OU744318.1 coordinate 38,170,368, forward strand.
GAAGTCGAATTTTTGAAAAATTATTTCAATGTCACGCAAGGCTGTGCCCACAATCGGAACGTACATCCACTTGGGACGATACGAGGGCTCTTGGATAAGTGATTGACTTTGAAATTAAGTGCAGGGCAGTCTCCAATCAACCGTCAAACAGATTCATCACATTGCGATCGACGTCAGACACTCCTCTAGGGTCCTCGATGTCCGAACGTTCCGAGGTGCTAACATCGACTCGGACCATTACCTTGATGCAGCCAAGGTCAGAACTCGATTGTACAACGGAGTAGAGCAAGACCAACACAGTTTGACGTTGGAAAGCTACAATCGCAACCGACCGCTGGCAACTTTTCCGATCGAGTCTCCCTTAAGCTCTCAGAGAGTCCAACCCTGCCAGGCGAAACAATCGACGAACAGTGGAAGCTTCTCAGAGAAGCTCCCTCTGATGTGTTGGGTTTTTAAATGCCACCCAGATAAGCCCATGGTTTGACAATGAGTGTTGGCAGGCGCTTTCAGCGAAGCTAGCAGCATAGAACGAGCAGTACGGTAAGGCGAAGAACGAGAGCGGTTCGTGAGCTCTACGAACTTAAAAGAAGGGAAGAGCACCGGCTTCTCAAACAGAAAAAGAAGGAGCATGAGAAGCGCGCGATCGAGGAAATGGAGAGGTGGTACGGCAGAAATAATGTCCGAAAGTTTTACTAGCGGGTGAAACAACTATCCAAAGAGTACAAACATCGGGCAGAAGCCTGTCGGAACGAAGAGGGACAACTCGTAGTAGAGTCGCAGTCGATACTGAGCATCTGGAAGGATCACTTCTGCAGACTGTTAAACGCCGAAAAGGACACCAATTCCGCTGTCAGGCAGAATGTTCCACTCCACGCAATGGACGACGATAGAAGAAAATTCCGTCCCCCGATCTAGAAGAAGTCAAGGTAGCGATATCGAGACTGAAGTCGAACAAAGTTGCTGGAGCGGACGGATTGTCCGCGGAACTGTTTAAGGCAGTTGGATAGGACGTCGTTGGGCGCATGCACCAGCTCATCTGTAGGATATGGTCGGAGGAAAGCATGCCCGACGAGTGGAATCTTAGTATCGTTTGCCCGATGCACAAAAAAGGAGACCCCTTTGACTGCGCCAACTATCGGGGGATAAGTCTCCTTAACATCGCCTACAAGATCTTCTCTGCCGGTCTGGGTGAGCGCCTGAAACCAGTCGTCAACAACCTGATAGGTCCCTATCAGTGCGGTTTCAGGCCTGGGAAGTCCACCATCGATCAAATTTTCACATTACAGCAGATCCTCGAAAAAAACCAAGAGATGCAGATCGACACCCACCACCTATTCGACGACTTTAAGGCAGCACATGACAGCATGCATAGCGACGAGCTAAACAGTGCCATGTCTTGTTTGGACATTCCTGCCAAGCTCGTCAGACTGTGCAGGATGACGATGTAGAACTCTCGCTGCTCCATCAAGGCCGGTAACGAACTCACCGAGACGTTCAATGTAAAAAAAAGGTTTTAGGCAAGGCGATGCGCTGTCATGTGACTTCTTCAACATCGTGTTGGAGCAGATCGTGCGAAACTCACACGCCAACACTAGAGGGACGATCTTCCAGAAGTCCGTTCAACTGCTAGCATACGCGGACGACATTGACGTGATTGGCCGAACTCAGCGAGCCGTCAATGAGGCGTTTGCTGGCATAGAAACGGAGGCGGCAAAAATGGGTTTAGCGGTGAATGAGGGCAAAACAAAGTATATGCTGTCATCAAGAAAGGACACACAACATCGACGACTCGGCCAGAACGTCACCATAGGCAGCTACAACTTCGAGGTAGTGAAGGACTTCGTCTACCTTGGCTCCCAAGTGCAACAACAATCAGTACCGAGATTAAACGCAGAATAACTCTTGCCAACCGCTATTTCTTTGGGCTCGAGGCAATTGAGTAGTAGAGCCCTCTCTCGAAAGACCAAGCTCACGTTATATAAGACCTTAATCATCCCTGTCCTGCTGTATGGCGCGGAAGCTGGACTATCTAGAGAGCGAATGAAGACGCACTCTCTTCGAGAGAAAAATTCTGCGTTCAGTCTTTGGTCCTGTTTGCGTTGAAGGTTCCTGGAGGAGAAGATTCAACCACGAACTGTACGAGCTGTACAGCGACATGAGTCTAGTGAGGCGTCTACGGATTCAACGCCAAAGATGGCTAGGCCATGTAGAGCGCATGGACAACACTGCTCCAGCCCGAAGAGTCTTCGACTCCGAACCAGTGGGACAACGCAATAGAGGACGACCACGAACCCAATGGCGTAATCAAGTGGAGATGGACCTCAACCAACTTGGTATGCGATATTGGAGACAGGTAGCCAGAGATCGCGCTTGTTGGAGAGGCTTCTTGGTTGAGTCCCAGGTCCACCCTGGAATGTAGTACCCTACAAGAAAGAAGAAGAAGGCATGCCAGTCGTAAGAGGCGACTACGGTTTAAGGCACGACCAGTCTTCGCCTTTATTTTATTGGCGCCGAGTCCTGTGATGTTGTGGAATGCTACTGGCAGTTTGACCAGTGGCTATAGTCTGGTGCCGCGGGAATCGGCCCCTGTGATCGATATAGGTCTCAGCCTGATCGCTTGAGGCTGTGACTGTCGGAGGAGAAGCGGAGATGTACCTGCATGTCTGACTTTAATCTTGTCTATGAAAGCTATCGACTCTGAGACGGGAAAGCTATTGATTCAAGTCTGTCTGCCAATGAAACAACCGGGTGCTACGACCCAAAAAAGGTTTTAGATGGGCCTCACCACCCTAACAAGATGGGAATGTGGGTTCATAACCTTATTTCTATGCTTGCTATAGAAAGCTTCCTACTGGTGCAGCAACTAGTTCCAAAATAAGGGTCTTCGTCACATAAGCCCTATGGCAAGCGGTCACTTTAAGCACTTACTTCCCCGTCCTTTCTTACTCTCAAGACCTGCTTCCGTTACCCTGCCACTTTTGCCCAGCTCTGACCAAATGAAGTGTTCTAAAAGAAAATCCAGTCATAATCCATTTAGTCCGAGGCTTTCTCTGGCAAAATGCTCTTTCCCACAACCACAAGCAAGGCTAAGAGGCATGTTTCGTTCTCCTTTCATTGAACCTTTTACTATTTACACCTCATTGCCTGCAATCACGAAGCCAAGCCCATTTCTGCCCATTCAGCCACAGTCAACGACGCGACGTCGACAGCGACGCCGACGTCAATTTGAATTGAACGTTACTTGCTCCAAAATCGGCAAGCCGTCTTATACACTCTGCGCATGCGGCGGTGTAGCGACAGAGAGCACCACCAGCATAGGCTGGGCAACAAAATTGTATGCCTTCAACTATTGATCCGCTTCAAGTTGGCCTCAATCGAAATGCGCCTGACAATTGCCAGTTACACGGCAGCAGCGGCAGCTGTTCCCGCGCCGCAGCTCCACTGGCCGTTGACCAATTCAAGAGCTGCAGACGTTGCGGTGTAAATCAAAGCGAATTCCAATAAGCTGCACCGTCGACGAGGAGGAAAATATGTATCTCAGCCGAGTGCGACTGATTTGCTTGCAACTTCCAAACTCAGACGGGCACTATATGGCGCGCAGTTTTCGGACCACCCTATTGAGCGAAATGATATTTCATCAATAACCCCGTTCGGGCTTAATTACTGGATCTTATCGGGCTTCAGCTTCTTTCTCTGGTGAGCAGCGTCCAAGTCCGAGTCATATCCCACGGGCATCGACGAACTTCAATGGAAAACCGAGATGCTGTCAAGCCGAACCGACTGTCAATCAACTGGCTTTCGAATGGCGTGAGTATCTCCGGACAGAGCGGCAAATGAAGTCCATCGAGGACACCGCCGACACAGCGCACAGCGCACACCGACGAGGTGATGGATTTCTTGTTCGCCCGCCACTCTGGAGAGCGCACACGGGCGCTGCCACTGGCTATCCAGCACATGGACACATGTTTGCTTTGGATTTTCTTTCGTTTTCGGTTGGTTGTCTTGCCTGTTGTTTTCGCCGTTATAAAATACGAGTAACCATTGTTGTCAAAGGCTGTCATGTCGCAAAAAACAATCAGGCCTTGGGTTGGGATGTGCGATTGAGTTCGAATACCGGTCATAAGATGCCATTGTGACGGGCACCGGCGACACGGTGAGCGGCTGTGACGCTTGCCTATGCAATAAATGTGACGAGCGACTTTGACCCAATGGGGCTTTCAATGGGCATGAGGTGGTCATGTCAGCGATAAAATGACACTCGACGTTTTCGATTTATGCGATTAGAGTGTTTTGTGTTCGCTTGACAGAAGAAGGAGACAATGCAAAGCACTCGAAGGTGAGACTGGCGCTCTGTCATACTTTTGCGTCTCGCTCATCTCGAGTGTAGACATTTTACTGTCTGTGTAAAGAATGATGAGCAGTACGGGACCCTCGAGTGTACAACATGATCAATTACATCTGTTTACTGAAGTTAAACCCAACATCGAACATTAGAAGCCATAAATTATGTAAGCCATGATGTACTTGGTATGGACGTCGACTACCTCTTGGGTGTCATCCTGTCCGAGTCCAGAATTCACGCATTTTCTCGTCGCTGAAAATACCCCAGGAACCACTTCTAGAACTGCGCCCATCATCCACGTGAGGGAAGAGTAGCCAGTACAACACGCTTGGTTATCCAAGAAAACAGTCTCAGGTCCACATCGAACGAGAGCACCACTTACTTACTTAAGGTGGCGCTACAGTCCGGGGTAGACCTGGGCCTCAACAAACAAGCGTCTCCAGCCAGCTCGATCTTTAGCTACCTGTCCCCAGTTTCGCACGCATAGTTGGTTGAGGTCAGATTCCACTTGCGTGCGCCACCTGAGTCGCGGTCTTCCTCTACTGCGCCGTACCTCGGGGGTGGATTCGAAGACTTTTCGGGCCGGAGCATTGGTTTCCATCCGCTCTACATGACCTAGCCATCTCAATCGTTGGATCTTTACTCTTCTGGCTAAGTCGATGTCGCTGAACAGCCCGTATGCTGCTTCATCCGCTTTTGACAGAGTCCATGCCTCCGCGCCATATAGCAGGACTGGGACGATTAAGGTCTTGTAAAGCGTTACCTTGGTTGTTCGAGAGAGGGCTTTGTTTACCAATTGCTTTCTTAGCCCAAAGAAGCACCGATTGGCAAGAGTTATTCTTCGTTTGATTTCAGCGCTGGTGTCGTTGTCTGAGTTGAAAGCGGTTCCTAGGTAGACAAAGTTTTGACTACCTCAAAGTTATATCTGTCTGCAGTGACGTTCTGGCCGAGACGTCGGTGTTGGGTGTCCTCTCTTGTTGACAGCATATATTTGGTCTTACCCTCGTTTACGGCTAAACCCATCTTCGCGGCCTCCGTTGCAATACTCACAAAAGCGCCTTTGACATCACGCTGCGTTCTTCCGATAATCTCGATATCGTCGGCATATGCGAGTAGTTGGACGGACTTCTGAAAGATTGTTCCTCTTGTGTTGGCGTTTAAGTTTTGAATAATTCTTTCAAAACGATGTTGAAAAAGTCGCATTACAGCGCGTCGCCTTGTCTGAATCCTTTTTTTGACATCAAAGGTTTCGGTTAGGTCTTTACCGACCTTGATGGAGCAGCGTGCATTCTCCATCGTCATCCTACACAAACGGACGAGTTTGGTAGGGATGCCAAAACTACCATAGACATAGCTCTGTATAGCTCGTCTCTATAAATGCTGTCATACGCGGCCTTAAAATCGATGAACAGCTTGTGGGTATCGATTTTTTGCTCCTGGGTTTTCTCCAAAATCTGCCGAAGTGTGAATATTTGGTCGATGGTGGATTTTCGTGGCCTAAAGCCCCACTGGTATGGACCGACCAGGTTGTTGACGTATGGCTTTAGGCGTTCACACAGTACGGCAGATAAGATTTTGTATGCGATACTTCTTGTGGATCGGGCAAACAATGCTGAGGGTCCATTCATCGGACATGTTCTCCTCCGACCATATTTTACAGATGAGTTGGTGGTCCTTAACAGATCATCGCCTGCGCCTTTAAAAAGCTCGTCGGGCAGGCCGTCAGCTCCAGCAGCCTTGTTGGATTTCAGTTTACATATAGCAATCCTCACTTCATCCGGGTCGGGTGGACGGAATTGTTGATCTTCATCGTCTCTTTCATTGGGGTTGAATGGTTCGTTCTGCCTGACAGCGGAATTTGGTTCTTCGTCGCCGTTATACAGTCTGCAGAAATGGTTTCTCCATATCCTCAGCATCGACTGTGACTCTTCTACGATGTTCCCTTGATCATCCTTACAGGCTTCGGTTCGGAGTTTATAACCTTGACTGGTTGACTTTACCCTTTGGTAAAACTTCCTTACCTCATTCCTGCAGTGGTATCCCTCTATTCTGCCGATCGGGCGCTTCTCATGCTCCTTCTTTTTTCTCCTGAGAAGCCGGTGTTCGTCTCTCCTCTTCTGCTCGTAGAGCACCACTTACACTGTTGTTATTAAAAAGTCCACAACTACAATCGACAACCGTGTCCAGCTGCTTTTGAAATTGTTGGGAAGCCTTCAGCTCACCGGCTACTACAAGAACACTGTCTTTGAGAAATAGTCTTCCATTTGGTAGGTCATACTCCATCTAGTCTGATGCCTAACGGTGTGGTACACAGGCTGGCTTTTAATTTTAAATTGCTTAACAGACATAACAAACTTTCAAAAGGGGTGGTCTTCCAGAGTAGGTTAGGTTTGGCTTACGTGGCTGACTGATGTGATGTGATGGACATCAGCCACACTTAGGGCAGTATAGCACGCGTTGGAGCTTTTTATAAACCATTTGGAAGGAGATGATCGACTTTTTGGTTGTTTAGTTCGGTTAGCCATGTAAAGCCGGACGAAGCGAAATAATCAGAATGCTGTCAAGAAATGTAGCGTCGCACGGCTACAATCGCAGAAGATCGCTAGAGAATTCTACGATCGAGTCTCCCCTCACCTCTCACAGAGTCCCATACCGCCGACATCATGTGCTGAAGACTAGTGGCAATACAGCCAAGAAACTATCAGAAAAACCGCAAGTGATGTGCTAGATTTCTCTTTGCCACTAAAAGGAAACCCCTGGTTCGATGACGAAGCGTCAGCGAGCACATGCAGGCAAACTGGAAGCATACAAAGCGGCGCTGCAAAGAAGGACGAGAACTGCTCGTGAGCTCTACGAACAGAAAAGAAGCGACTAACACCGGCTTCTCAGAAAGAAACAGAAAGAGCAAGCGAAGCGCGAAGAGATTGAGGGATGTTACTGAAGGAACGATGCTCGGAAGGTCTACCAACAGTCAAAGAGAACATGTGACGTTTCCAAATCCGAACGGAAGTCTGCAGGAATAAGAACTTGAAAATACAACTACAGTCAGTGCTGGGAATTTGGAAGGACCACTGCTGCAGACTGTATAACGACGAGAACGACCAAATGACCGCTGTCAGGCAGAATAACCCATCCAATATAGGCGATGATGGACAAGAATTCCGCCCTCCCGACCTCAGTGAAGTGACGGCAACAATCGCCAAACTTAAGCCCAATAAGGCTGCTGATGCCGATGGACTGCCTGCCGAGATCTTCAAAGCAGCTGGTGATGATTTGGTACGGTGCATACACCAACTCGTCTGTAAAATCTGGTTGGACGAAGATTTGCCCGATGGATGGAATCTCAGTCGTTTGCCCGATCCTAAAGTAAGGAGACCCTCTGAATTGTGCCAATTATAGAGAGATACGTCTCTTCAGTAAGATATCTAATGTCATTCTACGTAAACGCCTGAAACCCTACGTTAACAGCCTTGGTCAATATCAGCGCGGGTTCAGACCTGTGAAATCCACTATTGACCAAATATTCACATTGCGGCAGGTCTTGGCAAAGACCCAGGAGTTTCATGTTGATACCCACCACCTACTCATCGACTTTAAGGCCGCGTATGGCAGGTATACAGCGCCTTGTCTGGTTTTGGCATCCGTGCTAAGCTCCTCCGTCCTTGCAGAATGACAATGGAGAATGCCCATTGCTCCGTCAAGGACGACCTTTGATGTCAGAAAAGGATCTAGACAAGGCGGCGCACTGTCATGCGACTTTTTTAACATCGTTCTTGAGATGGGGCCGTGGCGTTGTGGGTATGTGCGTCAACCCCAACCTCGACGTCACAGGTTCGATTCCAGCTCTGAGCGACTAAAATAATTTTCACGACCCCACCTCTTTCGAGTCACTGACAATGCTCAAAGAGTATTTCCTGTCTAGAAAAAGCTTCTCAAACAAAGCCGTTCGTAGGTCCCTTCCACTCGTGATAGAACAATAGCACGCACAACACGAGTGGTTGCTGAGAAGCTAGGCCCTGGCCCCCTAGGTGCTGTAGCGCCACCCATATTATTATTATGTCTTCAGAAGATCGTGCGGAACACAAATATGAACACCAGAGGCACGATTTTCCACACATCTGTGCAACTACTCGCATATGCCGATGACATTGACATCATCGGAAGAACACAACGGGCTGTCAGTGGGACGCTTGTGAATATCGAGAAGGAAGCGGCCACGATGTGGTTTGCGGTAAGAGAAGGTATATGCGGCCAAAACAAACGTCTTGGACAAAACGTCACTACAGACAACTATAACTTCGAAGTGATGAAAGACTTTGTCTACCTAGGCTCGAAGTTAGTTCAAAGCACGCTGGATCACGCTGGCCAATTGCTGCATTTTCGCACTCGGAAGGCCACGGAGGAATAAAGCCATCTTTCGAAGAACCAAGATAGTCTCAGTCTTGCTGTACGGCGCAGAAGCATGAAGACTAACATAAGCGAACGAGGATATTCTTGGTCGAAAAGTCCTCCGACCTGAATAAGTTGATCGTGCGTGGCTTGAAGAAACTAGCACAAGACCGGGCTGGATGGAAAGGTATGTTGGCTGAGGCACGTCCACACCAGACTGTAGCGTCAGCCAAAGAAGAAGTTCGTTCATGTTACTGAAGTGATAGGCCGCTCAAAGTCTGTATTCGTGTTATAAGAGAGCGCCACAATTGCATAGGAAGTGTGCGATCGTTTCTTTCTCATCTCCGTCTCTGCAGCTTCTCCTGGACCGGCTTGCCCAAGCAAATTATAGTCGGTCAGCTTGCAGAGGATGCCCTGTAACCAAACAACTCTGGCCTAAAATGGATCTCAAAAGATCACTCGAACTGATCAAAATGAGTAGTTCCAGTCTCAGAATCCTCATTGACGTTATAATAGGGCACTGTGGGTATCCACGCCTCTGGGATAGGTCTCAATCACTCACTTCGAGTGATCTTTTGAGATCCATTTTAGGCCAGAGTTGTTTGGTTATAATTCCTCCTCTGCAAGCTGACCGACTATAATTTGCTTGGGCAAGCCGGTCCAGGATTAGTTGACGTTTAACAGTAGCAAAAGGCATTCTAAGTGTGTAGCCATGGGAAATGAGTGCAGAGTTTGTACCCTTTCTAGAGAGTTCGTCAGGCTTGAAATTCTCCGGCATGTCACAGTATCCCGACACCCACATGAGTGGGATATTAAAATACTTGGTCATCTCTTTAAGAGAGAGCCGTCCATTGCGGGAAGTTTGCGGAGTTAAATGTGACGAAGCTCAGAGATTTGATTGCTGGCTGGCTGTCGGAAGAGATGACGATATCTGTTCTTGACACCACATAGTTTTTTTTTTTGCCAGCACAGAGCTTCCTTTATCCTCATTGTTTCAGCCTGGAAGACGCTACAATGGTTTTTTAGTCTGAAAGACGGCTGAATGTTCAGATTCTTGCAATCGATCCATCTGTGAACATTCGCAGTGCACCCTTCAGCGTCTAATATTCAGACGTCCAGTAAGACCTCGGAGGGTGCTGGTTCAATAACTATTCTCGAAGAAGAGTTCAGGTATCATGACGTCCCGCCGGTTACATCCTGTCCTTTCTAGTGTTAGTAGTAGTTCGTTCACCACGTTTTACAAGAGAGGACAGGGTACACCGCCTTGTGGTGTTCCAGCTTCGAGCTTATAGCTCTTATATTCCTAAGCTGATGGATAAAAGACACCAAGAACCTTTCGATCCCGATTTCTTTTAGTGCTGATGTTCTTGCTTTGGGGTCGATGTTGGTGAAAGCTCTCTGAATGTCGGCAAAGGCGGTAAAGGTTAATTCCATGTGTTCGAGAGATTTATTTCGTGTGTGGTTTCGACAAATTTGACATTGTATGTTAGAGATTCACAGCTTTTTAGATACTTCCTGTCTGATGCCAATGTTACGATAGATAGTTGGAATTTCGAAGAAGCTAGCAATGACATCACCGAGAAAATAAAACGAAGGATCATCCTTGCCAATCCTGTGTTGTCGGGCTTGAAATGCAATTACTGAATAAAGGCCTTGGTAGTTGTAGGCCTGCTATGTGGCGGAGAATCATGGAAAACCAACAAAAAACCGTGCTCAATGGAGAGGCATATTGACGGAGGCCCAGTCTCAACTCGGACTGTAGTGACAGTCAAAGGAAAACAAAGGACGAACCAGCAGCCAGTTCCAGGAAGGAACTTCATGGCAACCACTGTTTCATCAGTTTTTTCTGTAGTCAGGTGCACTTCCTTTCTGCCGTTCATCACAAGTCTGAGCATAGACTTATACACCTGCTTTAAAGCCCACAAAGCGCAAATGCAATCACTGGATGTGAATCCAATTGGGGACACTTGGTATCATTTGAAGGAGAACGCTCTGGGGAACTAGTCAATCAGTCACTAGCCCGATCTGGCTGTAGATTATTCATTTGTGCCTTCCGCTATTGCAACCTTAACCAGCCTACACCTTAAACTTAACACGCTTGTTCACACAGATCGGAGATAGTCTGATGGACGAAACAAGTGTGGCCAACTGAATCCGGGACGATTTCCATTGCCTGGTCAAGGAGGCAAGTTGACTCTTCAGGGCCCTCATGGGAGCTCTCAATGGCCACTTTGAAAATCGTTCTTCTCTCTGCAATTACAGCGCCCAAAGGAGCAGTCACCTAGGCGCTTACTTTTTCAAAATCCCCTGACCCGACCTGAGCACTGTTAGTGTTACCAATCTAGACCGCTCTCGAACTGGCTTTCGTCAACCTCCAACAAAGCCAACCAATAACCAGACACATGAGTAGTTTGATTGACAGATCGTCGAGTTGAATATCAATCTAACTAGCTGAGAAGCATTCGTGCTCATGACACTCCTTCGCCATTCTAATCCACATTCGAGCCGGTTTCACAGCCATAGCTCACATCCTCCAGTAACCAGTAACCACTTGACTGTACTCAATTATCAACCGAAAGTGCATATCATTGCCTCGGATCCTCTCCAGTTTCGCTGAAATTCACCATTCAACGGCAACGATTCCCGCCTTTTGGTATTAGAAGTGAACGAAACGAACGTACTTAAGTCTCAAAAGTGTTCCCGCCGCGTACGTACCGTTTGGTCCTGAAGATAGCGCTCGACTTCGTTCCGCACCTAATGGCACTCGAGTTGAACTCCGTAATCCTCCTCTTGGCCTTCGCTCCGCCGCCGCCGCCGCTGCCACCGTGACCAGAGTCAATTTGCAATTGGCCCGAGCGGCGCGGCGGTCGCGACGATCGCGACGACGCACCACCCGAAGCGACGACGGAGTCATTCAACATTAACTAACAGCCTCAGCGGCGGATGAATGAATCGCATCGTCGCGTGGTGCCGAAACTGCTGGTGCTGTGGTGGTGACAGTGGCGGTCGAGCTGGCCAGCGCAAGCATAAGATAACCATTTTGACAGGTTCAACATAACTGAACCGAACCGAAAGTAGAACAATGTCAGTGAACTATGAGTGCTGGCTGTGCGCTAGAGACTTCCAGTCACTGTACGTACTCGTACGAGCGGCCTGCCGTATTACTGTTTTCCCCGTTGCCACTGGCTGCGTACGCAGTCATAGAGTCAACAGTTGAAGTCAGCCAGCCAGCCGGCCATCCGGGGAGGACGGCTGCCGGGAGGGTAAACCTGCTTTGGCGGTTGGTTTCGAAAACACACACCGCTGCCGTTGCGGTGCGCAAGATGTGTCGGATCGAATTAGTCTCGTTTTCTGCTCACTTAGCAAACGGAGGAGCCCGTGTGTGTACGAGCTTTGCCCGACTGGCCAACATCGTCATCGTGGTCGTCTCAGTCGTCGTTCTCGTCGAGTCGTCGGAGTCGTCAAGTTATTTGCATTCCAATTGTTTTTTTTGGTTTCTCGCTGTTGTTGTTGTTCTTTATTTGCTTTTAATTTGGTTGCTTGTTTTATTGGTTAAATTATAATTGAATCGAATGGATTGAGGAGTTTATGGGGTCCGGGGCGGTGACAGAGGTTGGACGGCCGAATGATGAATCGCGTAAATATTGTGAATCTTGACGAGGCAGGCTGGGGGATTTATTAGCTTCATTATGGTTATCTGGGTAGAACCGACTTCGCAGTGGCAATGATCGTACTTAGTGACCCAAATTTGGAGTTCAACAGGCTTACTGTACATGGAGGAAAGCTGAAGGAATGCAATTTTTTTTCTTCTTGCCGTTCGTCTGTTGTCTTGCCATTCGGCGGTGAAAGCAGTCGCCGCGGCGGTGCTAGAGTGTAGAAGAGGAAGCAAAGCATTGAACCGAATGTTTTCGCGGAACTTGAGATATTGAGATAAGCACGAGATGAGGCGATGCCGAGAGGTATTCGCTGACATTGCTTCGAAACCAATGAATTCTTTTTTGATGAATAGTCAAGTGTGATCGGAAGGAGTGTTGAATCATTATGGGGTTGGGTAGGTTGGGACTGAGTAGAATCTTAGGCAAATTTTGGTGTACGCTTAAACATCAGGATAAGTGACCGTATGGTATAGGTTAGGTTGGGTTAGGTTTAAGTGGCATCAGAAGGTGCACTTAGGCCAGAGTGGACCATGGATCAGTAACAGGAAGTTAGTTTTGGCGTATTTACCATGACAGCCAATTTTGTCAGTGAATTCCAGTATTCGTTTTACCAGGGGTTTTTTTGTTTTTGCCTAGTCAGTACTCAGCTCAGTAAGATTTTACTCATACAACAACAAAATTACTTACTGAGTCAAAACTTAGTAACATTTCACTGTCATCACTGACTTGTTTGCGTTGAAAATCTCATTCATAGATGGCAGCAGAGGAAACTTTTGCTAGTTAAAAGTTGGTATTAATTGATTATTTGACACTTGTGTTTTCTTGTTGATGTTACCTGTGCAAATTTATAAAATATCAAATCAGATATTACAAGTCGGATATATCAAGAGCACGTGACAACTTTCGGAAGAAAAGTGCAACTCAGCAAAAAAGCGTTTTATTGAGAATCATTATTAAGCTGAGTACTGATTAGTCAAAAAAAAAAAATACGCCTACTGTTGCCTTGCTAAGGTCGCTAAGGTTGTCGAAAAAGTAAGGGCCTAGTGTGGCTTTCCTCACCGGTGCGAGTGCAGGGCAGCTGCAGCGGAGGTTTTTGGACATTTTCCGCGTCTTCTTCTTCTAGGCAGCACGTGGAGAAGTCGTTTGAGAACAGTCCTAGTCTTTTTGCATGAAGACGCAAGAGGCAGATTACAAGCCCGCATGTTCCAGTGGCTATTTGTAACTGTAGTCAGACCCATACTTCTGTCTTCTGACCGCTCTTGATAAGAACAGCAATCTCAAGCCACTCGAAAGGGTGCATTAGTGGAGCACTAGTGACTACCTCCTACTCTGCTTTGTATATGCTCCTCAACCTTCCACCGCTTGATATAGCCGGTAGACAGCAAGCAGCTAACAGGAAGATCAGGTTGAGATCGCGTGTAATAATAAAATGGGTGGCGCTACAGCCCATAGAGGGCTAGGACCAAGCTTCTCAGCAACCGATCGCGTTATGCGTTCTCTCACGAGTGGAAAGGACCTACAGTTTTATGCCGACTGCAAACGGGCAAGTTTGAGAAGCTTTTCCTAGACAGGGGGACTCTTGAGGCCGTGAAAATTATTTTTTGCGCACAGAGCAGGAATCTAACCTACAACGTCGAGGTAGATGTCAACGCACATACCCACAACGCCACGTCCACCACTGGTTGAGTTTTCTTCGCCACTGGAAATAATTAAGAGCTGGAACACAATGCATGAACTCCTCTTTGAGAAGACCCCTAGGACTTACAGAGAAGTTTGAGATAATCAACTGGCAACTCTCTCCTAGACTACGATCCCAAAAGATCGCTTAACCTGATAAACATGAGCAGGCCTAATCTTAGAACCCTCATTGGCGTTATACAAGGGCACTGCGCCATTGGTTCCCACGTCTCTAATATAGGCCTCCTTCATAACTTCATCAAGGAGCTGCAGAGACAAGGATGAACCCATTACTTGCCTGTTGCTCCTTCATCCCGCAGATGAAAGAGCAACGGGTGTGTATTCTGGAAACCAAATGCTTCAACAGCCTGACTGAACTTCTTCTTCTTCTTCTTGTGGCGCAACAGTCCGGGGTGAACCTGGGCCTCGGTCAACAATCCTCTCCAGCTGGCACGTTCTTTAGCCAGCTGCCTCCAATTTCGCACTCCAAGTTGGTTGAGGTCCTTCTCCACTTCAGTGCGCCATCGGGTTCGTGGTCGTCCTCTATTGCGTTGTCCAACTAATTCGGAGTCGAAGACTCTTCGGGCTGGAGCGGTGTTGTCCATGCGCTCAACATGGCCTAGCCATCTTAGGCGTTGAATCCGTAGACGACTCACTAGACTCATGTCGCTGTACGAGTGTACAGCCCGTACGATTCGTGGTTGAATCTCCTTCTCCAAGAACCTTCAACGCAAACAGGACCAAAGATTGAACGCAGAACTTTTCTCTCGAAGAGACCAAGTGCGTCTTCATTCGCTCTTGAGATAGTCCAAGCTTCCGCGCCATACAGCAGGACAGGGATGATCGAGGTCTTATATAATGTGAGTTTGGTCTTTCGAGGGCGGGCTCTACTCATCATTTGCCTCTTGAGCCCAAAGAAACAGCGGTTGGCAAGAGTTATTCTGCGTTTAATCTCGGTACTGATGTTGTTCGCACTATTTACTTGGGAGCCAAGGTAGACGAAGTCCTTTACTACCTCGAAGTTGTAGCTGCCTATGGTGACGTTCTGACCGAGTCGTCGATGTTGTGTGTCCTTTCTTGATGGCAGCACATACTTTGTTTTGCCCTCATTCACCGCTAAACCCATTTTTGCCGCCTCCGTCTCAATACAAGCAAACGCTTCATTGACGGCTCGCTGAGTTCGGCTAATCATCAATATCGTCCGCGTATGCTAGCAGTTGAACGGACTTCTGGAAGATCGTGCCCCTAGTATTGGCGTGTGAGTTTCGCACGATCAGCTCCAACACGATGTTGAAGAAATCACATGACAGCGCGTCAGCTTGTGTAAAACCTTTTTTGACATTAAAGGTCTCGGTGAGTTCGTTACCGACCTTGATGGAGCAGCGAGAGTTCTCCATCGACATCTTGCACAGCCTGACGAGTTTGGCAGGAATGTCAAAACTAGACATGGCGCTGTTTAGCTCGTCGCTATGCACGCTGTCATATACTGCCTTGAAATCGACAAATAGGTGGTGAGTGTCGATCTGCATCTCTTGGGTTTTTCCGAGGATCTGCCGTAATGTGGAAATTTGATCGGTAGTGGACTTCCCAGGCTTGAAACCGCACTGATAGGGATCTATCAGGTTGTTGACGAATGGCTTCAGGCGCTCAGACCGAACGGCAGAAAAGATCTTGTAGGCGATGTTAAGGAGACTTATCCCCCGATAGTTGGCGCAGTCAAAGGGGTCTCCTTTCTTGTGGATCGGGCAAACGATACTAAGATTCAACTCGTCGGGCATGCTTTCCTCCGACCATATCCTACAGATGAGCTGGTGCATGCGCCCAACCAGATCATCTCTAGCTGCCTTGAACAGCCTGACTGAACTAGACAACATTAAAGTCGGCCATCTACTCCGCTTGATAAAAAGCTCTTCATTGTGGATTGATACCAATCCGGGTGGTAGCACAATGGGGCTTAAGTGTGGCCATCTTGCACAGAAGTCACCCGCTTCAATCTAATCTAACCTAGTAACATTGTGTTCAAGGCGTTGGTGTGGTGGACCGTGGCCTTGCCTCATTTATTACTTAATAAGAAGTTTAGCGAGAGCCAAGGAACTCCTTAACTTTGCATTTAATCGCTTATTTATTCACAACAACATTTAAAAACACACACATTTCCCCAAAATCTTCTTATTCTTTGATTGGCACTACAGTCCGGGTGGACCTGGGCATGCCTCTCTAGCCAGCACGATCTTTCGCCAGGTGCGCTCACCAAGTGGGTTGAGGTCCTTTTCCACTTGTGACGTCCTCTGTTGCGTTGTCCCAATGGCTCGGTGTCGAAGACTCTTCGGGCCGGAGCTGTGGTGTCCATCCACTCTACATGACCTAGCCATCTTAAGCGTTGGATCCGAAGACGCTTAACTAGGTGCATGCCGCTGTACAGCCCGCACAGTTGGTGGTTGAACCTTCTCCTCCAAACGCAACCAGCGCAAACAGGACCAAAGATCGTACGCAGAATTTTTCTCTCAAAACAACCATGCACCTGCAAATTAATTTCAAAATTCCTTCAAAAAAACACCAACATCCTCGTGCATCCCTCGGTCTCTTCACAAATCATTATCAGCCTCCACCCCACATCTTGTGCCCGACAAGAGCAGCAGACGAGTAGCACGTTTAATCCAACCACGCTGTCATGCGAACTAACAGCTTAACGCACTGACGCCAAACACTTGAGTGCCAAACAACGCGTGAAACTAAAAACTTAACACATCCACGTGTCTTCACTTTCCTTAATCCCGTGCCATGTGTGTATGCCCCGCTGGGGGTGTGCTGTTCCACTTAATGTCAAACCTGTCATCTGTGACGCCGACAACGATGCAAAAAACCATGCACACATTCCTCCTCCTCCTTCATCGCAGCGAGGCGTACACAACGACAACGCCCAATCGCTGAGTTGGACACGTTCGAGGATTGCTCCGAAAATACGTCAGATTTGACAGGTGAGCTGATACGCAAGTGTGTTCCTCAAGAATCCATTTGTCGGACCGGCACACTGCAATGAGTGCGATTAAGGCGAAAATGTGATTAAAACTGAAAGAAGCTTAATTTGTGACATTTGGAATTCGACATTTGACCGATTGTGGTAGTCCGCTGGTAAATGTCAGTTCGGATAATTCATTGACCGATGATCATAATAATTTCTGATTCAGTCACCAGTTAGCCATCGAGACACCCCGGCGAGCGGCAAGATCGTGAGCTTTTAATTGCAGCCGACACTCGACGATGTCTGCCTTAAGGAAAACAAATTAAAAGTGAAACCGAACACGGAGCCACCGCAGAGGGTGGCTTGTGCCCACCTAGGCACGGTTCGCTACGGATGACAACTACCGCGACGACGACAGCGGTTACGTGATTAATTGTTCGATGAGTGAGCGCTAAGCAAATGGATTCATAAATCACCTTTCGTCGGCAAGCGCTGGGCACAGGCGCCCGGCTAAGGATTTCGGATTGCCGCGGCGCTAAAGTGAGTTGACATTTATGGGAAGAGACCGGTTTGCCATGTTTGATTGGTTGACATTTTGTCTTCAAGTGTCGCGAATTGCGTTCCAAGCAGCCCTTACCGTGTCTGCCAAAGATCAGCAGATTTGCTCAGGTCTCAAGAAGATACTCATTCGTTGCTTATTCCACAGTGCTCACCCTTGCTGTGAAAGATCGAAAGGGGTGAGTCGAGGGTCGTGGAAAGATGGGTATGGAGACCGCGTCGATGAAGAAGCCAATGAAAGTCACAGCAGTTAATTGTGCGACCTTTCCTCGGTGGTTTTTTCACTTTTTGTTCATGCGACTAATGGATTTGCGTGCACAGAGGGGTGACTTGGGGTGAGTGAGTATTATTCAATGTAATTGTCAAGCTCAATGGTATCATTACTGGGTGAGGAAAATGCGTTTAAATTACTAGGGAATACCAGGGCCCCTCTCAGAGTTCGCTAATTTAATTGCGTCTCATATGAATATGAAGTCAAAGCCTGAAATATGTTGGTTATCTGGAAACATAAACAAAAATCAGACGCAATTGGGTGCAAGACGTCCGTTGTTCCCGTAGAAATAGTGGCTTGCTCTGCAGAGAGTATTCGTCTTGGTAAATTGTGTTTAATCGTATGTTCATTTGTCCTGTCATAAAAGACCCTGATCATCCCCGTCCTGCTCTATGGCGCGGAAGAGTGGACAATCTTAAGAGCGGATGAAGAAGCCCTCGGTCTCTTCGAGAGAATAGTTCTGCGTTCAATCTTGGGTCCTGTTTGCGTTGAAGGTTTCTGGCCCTGTACAGCGACATGAGTCTGGCCAGGCGTTCACGGATTCAACGCCTATGATGGCTAGGCCATGTAGCGCGCATGGACAACACTGCTCCATCGACTCCGAACCAGATGGCGCACTCAAGTGAAGAAGGATCTCAACCAATTTGGCATGCGAAATTGGAGGCAGCTGGCTAGGCATCGAACCAGCTGGGGAGGCGTTTTGCCAGAGTCCCAGGTTCATTGTGGATTGTAGCGCCATAACAAGAAGAAGAAGCGCAATGGTTCGGTCAGGGGCTCTAATCTCATTATCAATCTTCTCCTTTCCTCAGGACGCTTCCGTCCGAGGTGCGCCTATGCCTTACCCAACAACCTCTTTCTAGCCAGCTGCCTGAGGTAAGCCTACGACTTTAGCCCCAGTCCGGGGTGGACCTGGGCATGCCTCTCCAGCCAGCACGAACTTTCGCCAGCTGCCCCCAGCTGCGCTCACCAAGTTGGTTGAGGTCCTTTTCCACTTGTGTGCACCATCTAGTGCGAGGACGTTTTAGCGCCAACTGAAGTAAATAAGTAACCTACAGTATCACCAATACGACGTAATGTTGGCGATGGCAGTCGAAACATAACACACTGACATGCCATGACATGAAAACCAGACCCACGACTGGCTTTACAGTGAGTCACAAAAGTAGGTGTACAGCATAAAGTTGAGAAAATTTCAATTTGAACGTTGGGGCTGCATCAGGGTCAGTTGCATGCACTGATTTGGCGCTACAGTCTGCAGTGGAAGTGGACCGAGGAATGTCACTGCCAGTTTATTGACGTCGTCCAGTCTGTTGCGCAGTCTTAAACACGGGCGAACTCGGTGTTGGTCCGTCACTATGTAGACTGGCGCACACGGCCTAGCCACCTTTGTCGTTGACGCCTGACTGTTCAGTGAGAGATAGAATTTCACATTGCCTGCAAAACTCAGACTCTGTCGCCTAAGAATGACCCACAACCAAAGGGATGCTCGTGAGAATTGTGAAAAGTGCCTTTCCTCGTTCGATTTCATTAACCAACTAAATGTGTAGGGTAAGTCACATCATGCATCATGACCGTAGTCTAGAGGGATTGGGCGTCGACTACTAATCCGGGAGTTGCCAGCTTAAGCCACCGAATTAAGCAACTTTTATTATTCACCGCTCGAGCTCTTTCGAGGCACTTTCTTGAAAGCTGTGCTGTGAAGAAAAGAAGTTGGAAAAAGATATCTACCTAACCGAAGTTTTAAATGTACCTGGAATTTGTTCAGTCTGACCACAAAAAAAAACGCGAATTTTACTCCATATTGGAGGTTTGGTAGAAAGTGACCGGAGACTAGTGACTGGCCAGGTACTGATGCATTTACCCCACAACATCGATGTCTTGGAGGAGCTCCAACATCGAGGTAGTGTAAGACCTCGTCAACTTCGCCGTAGCAGTAGAATGAACTGTGGAAGGATCAAGTGACGCTATCATTACACGCTGATATTTACTATCCCCGAAGAAATGTATGCCAGCGTCTGCACATAGGATCACAAATCTGTCGAGCTCCGTCTGGAAGAATGTGAGAATAAATAAGTCTTCTGCAAAAGAAGGATGCTTACCGTCAACCCCTTATGCAACGTAAAACACTCTTCGCCTTAGCTGCGCTGCAGCATCAAATCCATATATGTCATGAGAAACACAGGTGACAAGACGCTCCCTTGGCGATGTCCAACACCCACAGTGAAATCAGAGTTGATCGTCATTTCTAGAACACCTGTTCGCCTGTTAGTGAAGAAGCAGATAGAAAAGTTTAAGTATCCCAGCGTCATTTTTCATCACATTATTCACAGCCTTGCGACTCAAAAAACACCGACTGTGGTCCGAACTCAACATTGGCCACCCAACCATTCTCAAGGAATTCAACTTAATTCCAAGCGACACTGACCGCCTAATACCCCAGGCCATCTTCGAGAAGAAATTCTCGATCAGCATTCCCTCCAGATCGGACTGGATGTCTGATAGGCAGGCGTTGGATGATCCTCTGCGTTTTCCACAGGAGGATCGAAAGCAAGCGAAGGCGTGTGTGCGGGCGTCTATTCGCAAGATCTGAACATTGCTATTTCCTTGAAGCGCCCTGATCACTGCAGCAACTAAAGGCGCGTTGTCATGGCTGAAAAACAATCACCGCTACAAAATCGCTGCACAATGTCATGTTCTACTCAAAAACATCCCATAATTGCTGGCAGTCTCTTATCGAGATGGCTGAGCAGTTGAACATTCACCTCATGTTGGTGCCAAGACACTGTGACGTACCAGGAGAGCCGATGAACTCGCCAGGTGTGGTACAACCTCATCCCTATCAATAGCAGGGGTACCAATTTCCATGCCGATCGCTACAGCCTACCATCTTCTAAGGATTCACACAATCAGAACCACCAATAGCAAATGGCTAGAAGGCACCACCTGCCTTAAAAAAAAGACATCTCGCCACCGCTTAGCCATGTGCGGTCACTCAGTCTACTCAGACTCAGCAGCACTCATTAAGGACTCCCATAGGAGTCCTAACCGGGCACTGTGCACACTGCTCGCAGGATGGGTGCCTCATATAATGATTTAGGCAGAAGCTACATGGATGAAGAGGAGGAAGAAAACACTCATCACCTACTCTGCTCGTGCAGCGCTCTGGCCAGTCGTAGACCCGCTACTAGGAGCCTACTACTTCAGCTGCCGTAGCGAGCTTAACAGTGCCAGCTTTGGCCAGCTAAATCGCTACACCAGCACCAACTGGTTCCAGTGATAGGAGAAGTCAATCCGCGTGGCATCACAATGGGCCTACACTGGCCTAAGTGTGACTGCCCTTAGCAGTCAGCCACTACTACCTACCCTAACCTAGTGTCTTTTTCACGAGTGATGAATGATGTCATGGTGATCTTTCTCGTGTGATTGGGAAAACTTTGAGGCGCCTTGGAACACCTGTAGTCAATTTGGTGTCAAAGTCATGTTAGCTGTTTTCAAGTCAGTATTTGTTGAAACTTCCACATATGCTCATGAAATTTTGGTAATTATCGAAAAAGTAGTCGGATCACATGCCACGAATGTCCCCATCATCACGACTGCCGAGGCCTTGTCTTAAATGCGACTCCATCGGGAAGAGGGACCAAAATGTGGTCCACCCGGTTGCGCCTTACCATAACCTCTGATGAATTAGAGTCGATAGCGGAGGATCGAGTGGCTTGGAGATCACTCGTGGGTTCTTAGCTCCGCGATCCCTTAAGTGAATCACGCGGGCTGGCTTGAAGATCACTCGAGTTACCGTTGCTCCGCCATCCCTTTAGTGAATCGGGCCAGAAGATGATGGTGATAGTGCCGACGGAGGAATGCAACGCAAGAAAACTAATCGAAGAGTTTATGAAGAGTTTATATTGCGGCCCACTACCAGGTAGGCCATATGATTTTAGTGACATTAGGCGGATTTCAGACTCCTTCTGTTCATGACGTTACAGTCCTCAACCAACAAACCAAATAAAGAGTGATTTTTTGGCTATTATCTTTTTGGCAACACTGGCTGACTCACGTTTCGTGTTTTGTTTCACTGTCAAACATCTTCAGTTTGGTCTATAATTTAACCATGAATCGTCTTACAAACGAACAACGCTTGCAAATTATTGAATTTTAGTAACAAAATGCGTGCTCTGTTAAGAAAGTCCATCGCGCGCTTCTTCCATTCTATGGTCAGTTTAATCGACCCACCGGAGCGGCTATTCGGGCTATTGTGACTAAATTGCGCACCAAATATACCTTGTTGGACATTAAACCACCAACACGCTTACGTAGAGTGCGAACTGAAGAAAGTATCGCAGCTGCATCGGCCAGTGTTAATGATGACCATCAATTATCGATTCGTCGCCGGTCGCAGCAATTGGGCCTCTGTTACTCAACAGCGTGGGACATTTTGCGGAAGGATTTAGGTGTGATGCCTTTCAAAATACAGCCGGTGCAAGAATTGAAGCCGAACGACCTACCGCAACGTACAATTTTTGGTGAATGGACTCTTGGGAAGTTGGCCGAAGATCCACTTTTTTACCAAAAAATTGTGTTCAGCGACGAAGCTCATTTTCGGCTCAATGGGTACGTAGAGAAGCACAATTGTCAATTTTGGAGTGAATATCAGCCAGAAGCATTGCAAGAGCTACAGTCACAGTTTGGTGCGGCTTATTGGCTGGTGGCATCATTGGACCATACTTCTTCAAGGATGATGCGAATCGTAAGGTCACCGTAAATGGTGAGCGCTACCGTGAGATGATATCCAACTTTTTTTTGTCCAAAATGCAAGAGCTTGACTTGCATGACATGTGGTCTCAACAAGACGGTGCCACATGCCACACGGCACGCACAACAAGCGACTTATTGAGAGGCGAGTTCGGTGAACATTTTACTTCACATTGGGGACCAGTCAATTGACCGCCTAGATCGTGCGATTTAACGCCTTTAGACTATTTTTTGTGGGGCTATGTTCAAGTTCATGTCTATACAGACAAGCCGGCTTCAATTGACGCATTGGAAGGCCATATTGAAGCATTTATTCGTGAGATACCGGCCAAAATGTTGGAAAGAGTATGCCAAAATTGGACTAAGCAGATGGACCATCTGAGGCGCCGTCAAGGTCAACGTTTGCATGAAATAATCTTCAAACATTAAATTATATGGACCGTACTATCGATTCAATGTGGTGGCCCGTGGCGTTGTGGGTATGTGCGTCGACCCCAACCTCGACGTCGTAGGTTCGATTCCAGGTCTGTGCGACAAAAATAATGTTCACGACCCCACCTCGAGTCACCGACAATGGTCAGAGAGTAGCTTCTGTCTGGATAAAGCTTCTCAATCTTAGCCTTTCGGAGTCGGCATTAAAATGTAGGTCCCTTCCAATCGTGTGAGAACAATAGAGCGCACAGCACGAGTGGTTCCTAAGAAGCTAGGCCCTGGCCCTCTACGTGCTGTAGTGCTACCCATACATAATATCGATTCAAATAAAGATTTCATGCATTTTTCTGAATTTTATGCGTTTTTTTTGGTGAAAAACTTTCTTATAGCTTTTAAAAAAATCCCCCTTTTAGCTTGATAAAAATTCTACTTGTTATTTTTTTTTTATAATGTGCACGTGCTCGAGTGGTTACTAATACCCTTAATTGTCCGGCGTCAAGACACAGCACGGGCAGAAGGTATAGAGGGAGAAGAGAGCTCTCTCTCTAGGAGGTACCTGTGCACAGTGGTCTTAAACATCTGGGGATTGTAATCTATGGGAAATATTGAGCTGGGAAGAGCATTCCACATTCGTGTGGTGCGGCTAAAAACGAGTCTCTAAATTTCACTGTGCGTCCGAAAGTAGGCTTAAGGGTAAGCTGATGTGCATTCCTGGCGAGACGTGTATTGCGGGTGAATTCAAGGAGTGGAGGAATGCACTTGGCTAGCTCACTTGAGCATCGTTTGTTAAAATAACGATAAAACACGGACAAAGAAGACACGGTACGTCGATGTTCGAGCTAGTCTAATGAAGCTGCAATATAGTTGTCTCCTTTAAGTTCTATCTCTCGCTTTTGGATTCTATCTAGAAGGTGCAGGGTGGTCTTGGGGGCACCAGACCAGATATGAGCGTTATACTCAAGCTTAGGGCGAATATACGCCTTATAGATTAAAGCCAAATCAGAGGGGGTGAAGTATTTCTTGCATCGATAAAGGATACCTAAACACTTCGCAGCATTCTGGCGACCTCGAATATGTGATCGTTGCAACTGAGTGTTGTGTTGATGTACATACCGAGGATGGAAAGTTTTCCGGTTTCGTCGATACAAGCCCATTCATGGATAATGGCTGATTATCATTGGTTCGCTTAGAGACAGCAGACAGTATTAAGTTTTGGAAGCATTGAATCCCACTCTGTTGTTGTTCTTCTTGTTCTTTGTGTGGCGCTACAGTTCGAAGTGGACCTGGGCCGCAACCAACTTGCCTCTGCAACTAGCGCGATCTCTGGCTAGCTGTCGCCAGTTTCGCACTCTAAGTTGGTTGAGGTCATTATCCACTTGGGTGCGCCACCTTAAACGCGGGGGTCTTACATTGCGTTGCCCGACAGGTTCGGATTAGAAGATTCTTCCGGCCGGAGCTGTGGTGTCCATACGCTCTACATGACATAGCCACCGTAGGCGTTGGATCCGTAGACGCCTAACTAGGCTCATGTGGATGTACAGCCCGTACAGTTCGTGATTGAATCTTCTCCTCCAGAACCCGTCAACAGAAACAGGACCGAAGGTCGTGCGTAGAACTTTTCTCTCAAAGAGACCAAGAACTTCTTCATCCGCTTTCGAGATTGTCCATGCCTCCGCGCCGTATAGCAGGACTGCGATGATCAGCGTCTTGTATAGAGTCAGCTTGGTTCTTCGAGAGAGGGCTCGACTCGTTACTCAATTTCCTCTTGAGCCCGAAGACACAGCGGTTGGCAAGAGTTATCCTACGCTTGATCTCGGTACTGATGTTATTTGTACAGTTTACACTCTGTTGTTCTTACCCCAGTTAATTATGCTGTCCAGACCGGAATTCAATGTGCTTGACATACGCTGCCGTTCCAATACTACTTTCGAAGGGCGGGGTCGTGAAGGAATTTGAAAAGCTGAGGGTGCTGTCATCAGCGAAGGAGTGGATTGGATTAGAAGTGGCAGACAGGAGATCATTTATAAAAATGAGAAAGAGTGTCGGAGACACAACAGAGCCTTGGGGGACACCAGCATTTAGTTTGTGAATATCAGACTTGAACCCATCCCAAACAACTTGGATTGAACGGTTCGAAAGGTAGTTTCTAATCCATAGAAGCAGAGATTCATCGACACCATAAGCACGCATTTTCGACAAAAGAGATGGATGCCAAACTCTGTCAAATGCTTTAGAAATATCAAGCGCAACTATCTTGCTTTCGCCTGTATTGTGCAAAGATTGGTTCCACTTTTCGGTGCGAAAAGCTATCAAATCACCAGTGGACCTGTTGCTGCGGAAGCCATACTGTCGGTCATTAAGAAGCTTCCGCGATTCAAGATATTTCATAAGCTGACGATTTATCAGCGTTTCCATGAACTTAGAAAGAAGGAACGTAAGTGCTATGGGTCGGTACGAGGTGGGTGACGAAGATTCGCCTTTTTTAGGGACGAGCTGGACAAATGCCGTTTTCCATCTACTCGGTAAGAGACCTGAAGAGTGGATGCAAAAGC
This sequence comes from Eristalis arbustorum, assembly GCA_916610145.1. Classification (NCBI taxonomy): domain Eukaryota; kingdom Metazoa; phylum Arthropoda; class Insecta; order Diptera; family Syrphidae; genus Eristalis; species Eristalis arbustorum. The sequence continues at coordinate 38,195,956 of OU744318.1, forward strand.
TTACGCAGTGGTTTTGCCAGCGAAAAAGAACACCTCTTCAGAAGAATTAGGGGGAATACCGTTCTGAAACTATCTTGAATTGCAGGTCTGAGTCACGGTATGGACTCAGCTTGCGGGTTTCTGAATAGTCGGAGGAATTTCGATTTCCCCAGGAGCAGCTGTGCCTTCTGTCGAGGAAATGCCCAAGCATGCAGTGATGGCTTGTCTGGCAGGTACTTGGCCACTCACAAAAACTTGCCTTAAAGTGGAGAGGACCTCAATTCAACAATAGCAAGCACGAAAGGCTGAGTTTTTCATACTAAGGCCTTTCTTTGTTAAATTTAACCGCCATCAACGTAACGACGAATTGCAGATGCTGGGAATCGCTGAAAAAAACCGAAATTAAAAAATTTAATTGATACTCGATAATTATTACAGCAGTCCTCGTGTAAGCTTCTTCAAAACCCATCACCATTCCCGTGGAATCATTCCCATAAACGAAAGCCACTTATCTCGAAAAAAAAAAAATTCGCCAAAATCATCGTGAACATGTTGGCGACAGGTGTCAACGCTGCAAAGTCCTGACCGTTTCGAATCAACCTTGCCGTGGCACATGTACGAAGCATTTCTGTAGGTGCGCAAACCCATGCGCTTACAATTATGAGCTGAAAAGATTAAGTGGTCTGTGGGGCCCTTCAGGCTAATTTATTTGTCTATAAGTGACAGGTGTCACAAGAGCAATATGCTGCCAAAAATACCAATCGCCTCATGCATATAAATGTATGCGCATACACGCAAACAGCATGTATATTTAATTTGAATTTCATTACCAATTATAGCATCGGCCACAATGGATCTACTCAGCGTGCATATTTGTGTTGTTTATAAATAGAAGCCGAACGCTTCTTTATAAAAACCAGTCCTTAAATAACCGAGGAAGGCAGCAGAGGCAAGAAGCAAAAAAGCGAAGACTAATAATCACCTCATGTGCAAGCATCGAAAATGACAACAAATTAAATTGTTCGCAAGAACGAAGACGCAAAAACGAACCCTCTCAAGGCTTGATCGTAGTCATCGCCACTTGCAGCATTTTGGGGTGGGGGCCTGTATAAGACTCAATTACAGTTGCTCCGTCATTCGAGACCGTCACCACCACCATCAGCAGTGGTGCTGCCACACACCCATGACTGGCCAGTATGGATGTCAGACTTGAACTGTGCCTTACTATGCACAGTCATTGCACAGCATGTGTAAACAACTGCAGGTAGTTAAGTCTGAACTGACTCTATGGCGTTACGAGCGCCTCATGGAGCACGGCACACGGTGGTGGTGTGTGCGGTGTGCACTCGGTTCGATTATCGCTGCAATCTGCTATCAGTTGTCAACTCATCGTTTGTTGGTCTTCTTCTGCTCTCACCTCGCATGCGAAACTTGGCCACAAAGCGAATCCGACTTGAAGAGAGTGCGAAGCACTGAACTCAGCATAGATGGTGAGAGAGAAGGTTCGGTTGTGTGTATACGAGGAGCCAGAGAGAGAGAGTGGTTGAACCAACACAATGCAACAGCTAATTGGCAATTCCCTCAGCCACTTTGTTTATAGGCGTGTACCGATACAGTCGATTTGGCTAAGTGTGCTCCACACGGGTGCTCTCACAACTCACAAGTTGCTCACTTGTGCTGTGTGCTCCTGTTTGCCTCGTCGTTTTTTCATTCGATTTCGGTTTGTCGCTTTAATACTTTTTTCATCACTTCCACTTTACTCTTTGAACTAATTTCGTAATGTTCATTTTATTTACTGCCTGGTCCTCTCCACTCCGCCGCACAAGTGCGCTGTTTTGTGCTGCTGCGAACGGCGTCTACACTCAGCACTGTACTGCTGTACACCTCGGTTCTTTTGGCTCTGCTTTCGCATGGCATTTGCTGCTGGTGGCTCACACTGGAGAGCCAGTTCGCAGCCTGTGCTCTGGTCGATTTTTGTTTTCCTTTTCCCTTTTGCGATTCACGTCCACATTGCGTTCACCGTTCACGTTCCGAATTCAAAATGAATTAATATTTTTATTCTCGCCGTTTTCCTTGCTCTTTTGTCTTATGTCTTGTGCTCTTGTTGTTTTGTCTTATTTTCCTTGTAATGCGAGAGAATGCGCACACAAGTGTACATTCGTTTGCATGTGGCTGGCGAGTTATAAGACCATGAACACTTGAGCGCCATCGTACAGAGGTGTTAAGAAGTTTTGTGCACGATCAGGAATTTCTAGAGACGGTGGCGTATGAGTGATTTTTTTTCGATGGTTTGCTTCATTTATGAATGAATGATACTTTTGGCAGGATTTTGACCGCTGGCAGACGAAATTGCGGTTGCACACATGCTAGGATGGCTTCTGATTGACAGCCTTGTACTTCTTGTAGATTTTTGGTGATAAAAAGGGGGTGTTCCATGTGAATACAGATGGAGGCTAACTACGCAACACTGCGTAGTACCCATTGGGACTTCTCAACGTTCACAATGTATGCGGCCTTAATAATAATAATGATTGGCGCTACAGTCCATAGAGGGCCAGGGCCTAGCTTCTCAGCAACCAATCTCCCACGAGTGGAAGAGACCTACAGTTTTATGCCGACTCAGAACGGCTAAGTTTGAGAAGCTTTTTCTAGACAGGAGCATTGTCAGTGACTCGAAAGAGGTTCGGCCATGAACATTATTTTTGTCGCACCGAGTTGAAATCGGACCTACGACGTCGAGGTTGAGGTCGACGCACATTCCCACAACGCCACGGACCATCAGAAGCAAAGGCCAAACTGTCAATGCCAAACACAAACAGCAAGGTTCCTCACCGAAGAAACGGTCGTAATTCTCATTCCAGTGTTCATTTTCGCTGCTGAATGACACTTCTTCTAATGGCGCCACAATCCGGGATGACCTGGACCTATGCCTCAGCCAATAATTAATACTCCCAGTAATCTGGTGTGGCTTACAGACGAATCATATGAGGACTCTGGACCCAACCCAAGCATCTTCTATATCTGCACCTCAAATGTTCTTAGGAACCCAGAATTTTAATCTTCTCAGACACTCAGGCAGCTTTTAAGGCACTACCAACCTATGGACTCCTAAATTCGCAAATGCACTCCAATCCCGACAAAACAAGGTTTCAGTGAGATTGTAGGAACTGGATACGCATTGCCAACTAGACACCAGCTACATCACCGATTAACAATTGGAAAAACAAACTTCGCCAGCACCATGTTGATGGTCTATGGCAATCCAAACGATTAACCGACCCATATGCCTTCTAAGAAATACTCTGCAACAAGATGCAACAAGATGTAACAAAATGAACGACAAGATATGTCGGTTTTGCCTTGAAAAGAACAATATATCCGAGCACATTTTCTGCAACGTTCGGAACTACGCCGATTAAGAAACGTATCGTCCGATAGGTGGTGGTGATGTTAGCTTCAAGGCACAGAGAGTGAAACCATAGAACAAAAAAAAACTCTGCTCTCTGAGGAAGCTAACCTAAATTACCCTGCGAGTACTTAGCATCCTTCATAAGAATCGAATGGTTGAATGGTTCGGAATGATTCAAGGTTATTCCGAAAAATCGAATTCTTCGAATTAATGAGAAATTTTTGAAGGCACTGAATAAACAAGCACGAGACTGACTGAATTCTAAATTGAGATATCTTTTTTTTGAAAGCCAACACTCCTTTAAAGGGCTTTTACTGTACAAGCATTCATAAGGAAGGGCATTCGTCATATACCTTAATTTTGGACACCAGCTAGGACATCAGTTTGCCATTTTTAACCTCACAGCCCAAAAAGAGCCGTCACTGAGCTAAAAACAAAACGCAAGTCATTCTGGATTAGAAACAAGGCAATGCCTGCAAAAAGCTATATCGAGAGACAATCTCTTCGTGGACACCCTAAGGTTGACGACCAACGCCCGGAAGCGCCAGCTAAATCTTGTGGAAGGACAGTCGAGGAAGAATTCCGAGGCTAAGAAATAGTTGCCTTCCATCGGTGACCGGGTCCTGGACGCGTTACTTCTAGTCAACAACTTCAAGCTGTCTTACATCCGCGATGACTTGGTCTTTGTACCGGAGGTTCGGTTTACATCTACTTCTCGATCGAAGACACTCTTAGCTGCAGCGTTCTTGTCCATTCGCTCAATGTGGCCGAGCCGAGGCAGAGCCTTCCGGACTACATCCACATCCTTGTACAGCTTGTAGAGTTCGCTGTTGTGTCTTCTCCTCCATTCGCATTCCTCGAAGACGGGACCATTATCCGACGTAAAGGCACCAAGAATCAGCTCTGCAGTGTTGCTAAGTGTCCAGCTTTCGGCTCCATAGACCAGAACTGGCAGGATGAGAGTTTTGTAGAGCATGACTTTGGTCGCTCGAGTCAGGAGTTCCGAGGCCAGTTGCTTTGAAAAACCGAAGTAGCATCGGTTGCCAAGGCCGATTCTACGTCGGATCTCTACTATGATGTCATGAGAAAGGGCTCAAGGAGTTTTTAATACCCTCAATTGACCTTGGTCAAGACGCAGCATGGTCTCGATACGAGCGCTGTACTCAAGCTTAGTCTCAGAGGGGATGAAATATTTTCATAAATAAAGGTAACCCAAACATTTCGCAGCATTTTGGCGACCTCGAATATGTGATCGTTCCAACTGAGTGTTCTGTTGATGCACATACCGAGGATGAAAAGATAATAAGCCGGTGCCTCCAGATGAAACCGCTTTAGTGACAGCAGACAGCATTGAATTCCACTCTGTTGCTTTTAACCCAGTTAATTATGCTGTCAAGATCTGGAGTCAGTGTGCTTAACATACAATGCCCTTCCAAAACTGCGTCCGAAGAGCAGGGTCGTGAGTGAGTTTTGGAACGAGTATGAAAAGCTGAGGGCTATGTCATCAGCGGAGACAGAACAGAGCCTTGAGGGACACCAGCAATTATTTTGTGGTTACCATCCAAAACAACTTAAATTGAACGAATTGAATTGAAAACAAGAGATTCATCGACACAATAAGCGCGCATTTTCGACAAACGCGCTTGATGCCAAACTCTGTCAAATGTCTTAGAAATATCGACCGCGACTGTCTTGCTTTCGCCTGTATTAGGCGAAGACTGGTTCCACTTTTCGGTGCGAAAAGCTATCAAATCACCAGTGGACCTGTTGCTGATCAAGCCGTTCTGCCGGTCATTACGAAGCTTCCCTGATTCAAGATATTTCATAAGCAGACGATTTATCAGCGTGACCAGCCATAACCTTAGAAAGAACGGGCACATTTGTTATGGGTCGGTACGAGGTGACTGGCGAAGATTCGTTCTTTATATGACATGGGGTGGACATGGGCTGTTTTACATCAACTCGAAAATAGACCTCAAGAGTGAATAAAAAAGTTTACGCATTGGTTTTGCGAGCGAAGAAGGACACCCCTTCAGAAGTACTGGTCCAACGGACAGGCACGTCGAGATATGGACAAAGCAACTATTCGATGGTGAAACGAAAGCTCTCGAGTATAGTTGGAGACAAATTATGATCTGACAGTGCTGAGCTGGCTACAAAATTCGACGGAAGCAGATTGGATTTGTCTCAAGAACTGACTGGAATGGAATGCCTTTGCTAATGAGCGTGGGAATGGATGGCCAGGCGGAATTCTTGCTTTTGACAAATAACCACAAGCTTTTACTACCATTGTGTTGGTCCGTGGCGTTGTGGATATCTGCGTCGACCTCAACCTCGACATCGTAGGTTCGATCCCTGGTCTGTGAGACAAAAATAATTTTCACGGGCCTACCTCTTTCGAGACAATGCTCAAAGAGTATTTCTTTCGGCTTCTCAAACAAAGCCGTTCGGAGTCGGCAGGTCCCTTCCACTCGCGAGAGAACAACACTAGTGGTTGCTGAGCCCCTACGGACTGTAGCACCACCCATACCATTATTATATATTTTACCACCATTGGAACTACATTTCAAGTGAAGCTCAGAATATAGTCAGGTTTTGAGGTATCGTGGAGGTCCTTTAAAAATGGGAAAGGACAAGCAGAACTAAACGAAGATAAAACTAGGAAGCCTTGTTCGAAGCAAGTATGGTAGACTTTCAACTCTGATGACGAGCAGAGCAGTTCTCGTCCCACTCTACTGGCCACTGGCGTACACGCTTTCAGCTTGGTTCTTCATTTGAACCACTTTTGCAGAAATCGTGGATTCAAAGTTAAGCATGGCACCAGTTCGCATCATACTCTACGCCGTATGGCACATCCTCCATATCTACGCCACTGGGGGTGTGCCGGGCACCCTTGTAGATGCAACTCTGGTACACAACTACTTGTTAAACCAGCAGAGTTGCTAAACTTTCCATCGGGCAACTTTTTTGTTGTACGTACTTGATGACACACATTTTGCCTTTAATTACAAGAAGATCCACTGCAAGGAACTCTTGCAAGATCCAACGCAGGGATGGAATGTGGGATAAAGCTGTGAAGTAATCTCTCACTCTGCACTTAACTTGTGTGAGTTTTGACGAAGGTTAGCTTAAGTTATAGTGGCTGACTGCTAAAGGTAGTCACACTTAGACCAGAGTTGCGCGGATTGACTTCTCCTAACATCGGAACAAGTTGATTAGCTGGCCTAGGCTAAGTTTTGACTAAACTTTGCTGACTTTTCTGACACAAGCCAAGACTAGGGTTCGAATTTTCCGCAGATTCATTGACGTGACTGACCAACAGGGTCTTTGCCGTCATTGAGACATAAATGGCGAATCATTGACCACATGCCGTCCACGCGGTAAGTCTAGGACATCTCAATCGGCTATATCTTGACGTCGGGGTGTACAGTACTAACATAACATAAGTATCATAATCAAACGCGTCAATCGAATCTGGGTCAGAAATCTCAATCACGACTCGAACAGGATCTAGGTAAAAAACATGAGTCTATTCAGGCGTATTTAAATCAAACGCCTACGGTCACTACATCATCTTAAGTCAGTGGACAATGCATGTAGCACGTGGAAAAAAATCGAAGCAGAGGATAAAAATTGGTTCAGGACTTGAACCAGAGGTTAATTGGTTGAGGTCCAAACGCAACTGTTTGGAATTTAAGGACAATAATCCATTCACCCACACAAACCCACGCAAGGATACCCAATCATTAAATCATCCATTCTAATGAGAATCAATTCAGTGCAGTGATGCAGATTGACACATGATTCGGACACATGACACCTTTATCCACCACTCAAATGTTTCAATTTCCTCTCCAATCACTGCACTGAATCTCATCCCATCACCATAAATCAAATGGCAGCGCGTTCCTGACATGCAGCTAAAAACAGAATTTTCAGCATATGACACATGTCAACCAACTGTCAAAGTTGTCGAAACTCAATCCATAAACATCACGAATACTAATAAGCGAATGTTGCTGTCTCTCCCCTCACATCCGCACAGAGCGCAATACTCACTCGACAGTGGACAGCCAATTGGCATGGTGGTCCTCATTTTCGAAATATCATGCATTGCCCATTGGCCCCATCGAGGCTCCCCAAAACCCGAAACCCACACCAACCTACCTCCCCCGTCGTCGTCATCGTCAACAGACAGCAGTCATTATCTCCTTTATACGATTAGTATCGCCTTTTGCACGGTGTGTCCGCAAAATCTCCATCGGCACTGTGCCAAGCATTTTTCAATCATTTTTATCTGAACAATTGAGGAAAAGAAAAAAAAAAAACAGAACGTTCAACAACTCCGCCGCGAGAGCGAGAGAAAAGCGAATTATAAATACAAACACAAGACACAGCAGAACACCGTTTTGTTAACTTACGCTTTGCGCCTCTTCCCATCGCACTGGTCGCACCGAGCCGAGCCAGAAGCAAATAAACAATCAAGACACTGTTGAAATGAAAAAGAAAAATATACGAACGAGCAACCAGACCACCCTCCAGACCCTCGTCACATGCACAACATCGCCCTGGCCGAGCACCCGACAAATGCGACGGAAGCGAGGGAAAAAGGTGAAAACAACTTCGTCGAGCGCCCGAAGAGAACTCTTGTGTACGTGTGAGGCCACTCTCTCCGAGACAATTATCGGATTCCGCCTCACACACGCTTCGCAGTAATCGCTACACTATCCGTGAGCCCCGCTGCGGTGGCAACGTAGTGTTAATGTGTAAATATTTTGATGGGATAAAACAAAGGCAATTAATCTCTTCTGGCAGTCGGGCCGATGGTTCTCTTTGAGCGGTCGAAGAGAAGGATGCGGCCGGGAAGAGTCACCGAAGAGAATGGATCAAATTGGCAGGTACTTCGCTTGGTTGTGTGTTCTCTGTTGTGGGGGGATGTTTGTTTGCTGGAAATATTGTCACAGTATAAGCGTTGAGACTGAAAGTTGGGCTTATGGTGTTTCATTTGGTTATTTGGTGTTGTTTTTTTTATCTGTATCTGATTTCGTTCTTCCCCGTTCGTATTACCGATGATTATGCTCCACGGCATAGGGTAGGTGTGCGTGTGTTTGGTTGTGATGCGTGCACAGAAATGAAAACCAAGTTACTCGACCTTGTTGGGGTTGTTGTTTTTTTTCCTCGATGGAGTAAAGGTAATTGATTGATTGTCTGGTGACTATGAGATATTCATAAGTTTGATTTTAAGAAGGTTCCCTATTATAGGACTGCAATTTTCACACATTCTTGGATTTAGACTTTTCTAGTAACTGGCTTGAGTAATAAATGTGACGCTACAGCCCATAGAGGGCCAGGGCTTAGCTTCTCAGCAACCACTAGTGTTGTGCGTGCTAGTGGAAGGGCCGTACAGTTTTATGCCGATTCCGAACGGCCAAGTTTGAGAAGCTTTTTCTAGACAGGACATACTCTTTGAGCATTGTCAGTGACTCGAAAGAGGTGGGGTCGCGAAATTTTGAATTTTTGAGCATTGTCTCGAATCCGAACCTGTCGGGCAACGCAACAGAGGACACCATCGTTTAAGGTGGCGCAACCAAGTGGAGAAGGACCTCAACCAGCTTGGTGTGCGAAACTGGAGACAGCTGGCCAGAGATCGCGCTAGTGGGAGAGGCATGTTGGTTGAGTCCCAGGTCCACCCCGGACTGTAGCGCCACACAAAGAAAATTGTCTCGAAAGAGGTGTGGTCTTGAAAATTATTTTTGTCGCACAGATCAGGGATCGAGCCTTCGTTGTCGAGGTTGGGGTCGACGCAGATACCCACAACGCCACGGGCCACCTCTGGCTTAAGGGCTAACTCATGTCTTCAATTCTTGAGTCAGCTTTATCTTGCGTGGGTATTACTTACTTACTTATCAGGCAGACGAACCATGAAGGGTCTGAGCCTGAGCAATTGCTGCCTTCCATCGGTGACGGTCCTGGGCACGCTGCTTCCAGTCATCAAGGCCAAGCTGTCTTGCATACGCGATGACTTGGTCCTTGTACCGGAGGTTCGGTCTTCCTCTCCTTCTCGAACCAGGAGGCTCGGATTCGAAGACCCTCTTTGCTGGAGCGTTGTTGTCCATTCGCTCGATGTGGCCGAGCCAGTGTAGTCGACGGATTTTTGCCTTCCGGACTACATCCACATCCTTGTACAACTCGTAGAGTTCGCGGTTGTGTCTTCTCCTCCATTCGCCTTCCTCGCAGACGGGACCATATATCCGACGTAGAATTTTTCTTTCGAAGGCGCCAAGAACCAGCTCTGCAGCCTTACTTAATGTCCAGCTTTCGGCTCCATAAAGTAGGACTGGCAGGATAAGGGTTTTGTAGAGCATGACTTTGGTCCTTCGAGTCAGAAGTTTCGAGCCCAGTTGTTTTGACAGACCGAAGTAGCATCGGTTGCCAAGGGCGATTCTACGTCGGATCTCCACTACGATGTCATTCGTGGAGTTTACATTTGCCCCGAGGTAGACAAACTCCTTTACTTCCTCGAAATTGTAGCTGTCGATTGTAACGTTTTGGCCTAGGTGGTGTGCGGCTTATCGATTTTTGCGCGACAGCATATATTTGATTTCGACAGCAGCTCGTTTCGCCTGTTCCTCAATTGTCGTGAAAGCTTTCACTACGGCTCGTTGGGACCGCGCGATAACCTCGATGTCATCAACGTATTCCAACAGCTGAACTGACTTGTAGACTGATAGTGCCTTCCGTGTTGACTTATGCCCGCCGCACTATCTTCTCCATTGAAGAAATCATACGATAACGCATCTCCTTGCCGAAAACCGGTGCAAGTTTCGAAAGGTTCTGAGGTTTTTGAACCGAACTGCACGGTGCATTGCGTATTTTGACAGGATCCCGAATGCGACCATCGCTTCGAATAGCTCCTTGCAATGCATGCTGTCGTATGGGTCTTTAAAATCGATGAAAAGATTGTGAGTATCGATTTGAAACTCGCTGATCTTCTCCAGGACTTGACAAAGTGTGAAGATTTTGTCTATAATCGATTTCAGCAGCCGCAGTGATACGTGCCGATTGGTGCGGTGCCAAACGGCCTTAGACGTTCACACAGTACGCTGGATAAGATCTTGTAGGCGAAATTGAACAGGGATATACCTCTATAGTTCTATAGGAGTTATGATCGTCTTTTTTGTGGATGGCGCTGATATTCCAGTCGTCTGGCATGCTTTCATCTTCCAAATTCGGGAAATGATCTGGTGCATGCTCAATTACATTGCCCCCAGCATTGAAAAGCTCCGATGGTAAGCCGTCTGAGCCTGCGGCTTTGTTGTTCTTCAGCCTTTTAATAGCTGTACCGACTTCTTCAAAGCTAGGTGGAACGACTACTTCGTCGACTGGAGTTGGTATTTTCTGGTTCCCTATCACTCTTTAATGGTCAGGCCCGCTAAGCAGCTGTTGGAAGTGTTGCTTAAAGACATCCACTATTCCCTGTGGGTCCGTAACTAGGTTACCCTCGCAATTTCGAAGAGCCTGGGTGCCTTTCCTAAAGCCTGTGGCCAGGCTTTTGGCTTTTTTGTAAAAGGCCCGTATTTTTTGCTTGTCCCTAGACTCTTCGATATCCTTGAGGTGGGAGATTGCGAGAGACCTTTTCTTTAGGCGTCGAAGTTTTTCTCCTCCCGTCTTCTAGCCCGGTACTCCTCTTGCGCTGCCCTTGTTTTCCGTTGCAGCGCTTTTTGGTATGCCTCGTCGGTTGCACAGTTTTTCTGCTCCCACTCGCCACATACCACAGGTTTCTTGTCGGGGGTGGTAGGCAGCCTAATGTAGTTTCCGCTACCTCTTTGGTGGCCGAGCGGCAATGCAACCACATCTCGTTGGCACTTGACGTAGGCATACCGGAAAGTCTCTCACTTAATTGCTCTTCGTAGCCTCTGGCAATCTCCGGTATGCTTAGGCGTCCAATGTCAAAATTTTTCTTTGTCGTCTGGTGCAGCTTTCTGACATTGGACAGTCGAGCTCTGAATCATGCTGCAACAAGAAAGTGGTCCGAGTCGACGTTTGCCCCCCTGAATGTTCGCACATCCAGGATATTTGACGCGTGTCTTTCGTCAATAAGCACATGGTCGATTTGGTTGGCGGTTCGACCATCCGGGGATCGCCAGGTTGCTGTGTGGATTTTTTTGCAAGGGAACCTTGTCTGTGAGTCGGAAGCCGTTATCTGTTGTAGTGTCGTGGAGGCTGTGCTTTCCGATCACTCCGCCAAAGATGTTTTTCTTACCGATTTTAGCATTGAAGTCTCCGAGTACGATTTTGACATCGTACTCCGGACAGGCGCCGTAGACACCGTCCAAGTGGTCGTAAAAACCAGAGTTTGACAGAGTCTTCAGCTTCGTCGGTAGGGGCGTGTGCACATGTGAGGCTGATGTTGTAGAATCTGCCTTGGATGCGGATCACAGCCAGGCGATCGCTTATCGGTTTGAAGTCGATGACCTTCGACCTTAGCCGCTTTCCCACGAATATGTGCAACCGTTATGACAGCTGTAATATATGTCGCAATCTTTCTTTTTCATCATCCCTTGTCCTATCCAGCGTATTTCCTGGCGCGCAGTAATGTCCGCTTTATACTGCGTGAGGATATTTTCTGGTTTTGTGCGGCCCCTGGAGTGAAGAGTGTTCTTACATTCTAGGAGCACACTCGCAAATCGTAGTCCTTTTTTGCGCCGTGTCGTCGTTGGGGTTCCGTCCGTTCTTCCGAGGCTGCTTGCTCTTCCGTAACAGTTTTTTTTTTCGTGGGTGGGTTTTTAACCCTCCGCACAACCGCTGGGGCATTGGTTCACCTCACAACGGGTGTTGTGAGAGCTATCCAGGGGGCACCACTTGGAGGCTACATGTCAACTTGATCTATGCATCGACAAGGATCGTTGCTGGCATCCCGCCAAGTTGAGAACGATCAGCAACTTTTCCCTGTGAGCATAGACCCTGCCCCCCTATCACCTCACTTCACTCTACAATAATTGCCCAGTGTCCTTCATTACGCTTGACAAAAAAAAAAAAAAACATTCAAGAATCAATTGATAATGTTAACTACCGCAATACCCATCAATTAGCCTAATTAACTCCTCTTTAAGCATCCAATCGGTGTACCTTTCCAGTGCGCATCGCGTCAATCCGCCCTCCGTTTTCATCCCTCATCGGTTCGCTCATAAATCCCCACGCGACCTCATTAGCTCCACATTATCAAATTCCATTCCAGCACATCTCATGATTTGATGATTTTGTTTTTCCCTTTTTTTGCTTTGTTTTTTGAGTAAATTTTGCGACAAATAAAATACCACCCTACCTTCAATTACACAAACAAACAGGTTACTTACAAAAAGGGGGACGCCAGACCGGGAAGTCATGGCAAGGCAAGGGAGAAAAAAAGACCAAATCAACGCTATGCTCAATCAACCGCCAACAATAAGGACCAAATCCACTGAATCCTTCCATCTCTCCCAATCACACACACACACGCGCATACACCCAACGAAAGGCGCTCAGCCACCCCCCATGCCTTCGTTCAACTGTGTTAACAAATGTCAACTCGTCTGCGTTTTAGAGCTGTCAATGCATGCAACCCTCCTCAGCGAGTAACAGGGTGCGCGGTATGAGAACGAAAGAGAGCACAAAATGAGTAAAAAAAAAACAACAAAATGGAACGTGAAGGTAGTGAGCTTCCTGCCACCAGCGACAGCAGCAGGAGCAGCAGCGTCGACCACAGAACAGCGACGCTCGGAAATCCTTTATTGTCGCAAAATAGGACATCTGCTGATGTATTTGGGTTGAGTGCCTCTGCCGGCGTCGATACGCTGTGGTTGTGTGTGTACTGGATACACAATTACATTTTCTCAGTGCAAGTCATGACGGAATTGTGTGTATCTACTTGATCGAGGGCTCCGCGACACTGTGTTGGTGTGCTGCTGATGGTGGGGGGTTTCAACAGGATGGACTGCAATTCATACAAATCTGTATGGGAAAGTGTTTTGCGTTTTATTTTATTTTTTTCTCTCGTTTATTGGTATCAATATTGTGATTTACAGTGAACAATCGGTGGAAAGGAGTTGCCGTCGGAGGTTATTTTGTGGTACTGTGTGTGCTGCTGTTGCATTTAGTAATGATAATATGGGTGGCGCAACAGCCCGTTGAGCTTCTCAGCAACCACATGTGCTATTGTGGAAGGCACATACAGTTTTATGCCGACTCCGAACGGCCAAGTTTGAGAAGCTTTTTCTAGACAGGAGCATTGTCGGTGACTCGAAAGAAGTGAGCCCGTGAAAATTGTTTTCGTCGTACAGACCCGGAATCGAACCTAGACGTGAGTTGGGGTAGACGCGTGTACTCACGAGCCACCATTGCCGTTGGATTTGGAATCTACAAAAATCGTAGTTACCGGCTTGCAGTAAGGTGCGTCAATTGAATAGTTACGTTGCTTTTTGGTGGAAATGGAACCAGGTTCATAAAGTAGGTCAACTATAATTTGACAGACAGGCACATAAAGTGTATGTGCACATGGCAACTGACACAGAGACCAATGCTGAATTCGAGGCAACGATTTACTTACGTATTGCTACCAAATTACGTATAAGGAAATGATTACAAAAAGCTCATAATTCTTCTTTATATCCGACTTCGCATACGTATTGGATTTCTACCAAAACAGTCTTTCTCTAAGATTCTTGTTGTTTAATGAGATCTCTGTGTATATACAAATAAGCCAAATTTTTACTTTGTGGACAGCTGGTAGACAGTGGGTAGTGTCCATAAAGTGTTTCGGCGAAGGACTTTGTGGACAGTAGGTAGTGTCCATAAAGTGCTTCGGCGAAGGACTTTGTGGACAGTGTGTAGTGTCCAGAAAGTGCTTCGGCGAAGAACTTTGTGGACAGTGTGTAGTGTCCAGAAAGTGCTTCGGCGAAGGACTTTGTGGACAGTGTGTAGTGTCCAGAAAGTGCTTCGGCGAAGGACTATGTGGACAGTGGGTAGTGTCCATAAAGTGCTTCGGCGAAGGACTCTGTGGACAGTGGGTAGTGTCCATAAAGTGCTTCGGTAGTGTCCATAAAGTGCTTCGGCGAAGGACTTTGTGGACAGTGGGTAGTGTCCCTAAAGTGCTTCGGCGAAGGACTTTGTGGACAGTGGGTAGTGTCCATAAAGTGCTTCGGTAGTGTCCATAAAGTGCTTCGGCGAAGGACTCTGTGGACAGTGGGTAGTGTCCATAAAGTGCTTCGGTAGTGTCCATAAAGTGCTTCGGCGAAGGACTATGTGGACAGTGGGTAGTGTCCAGAAAGTGCTTCGGCGAAGGACTATGTGGACAGTGGGTAGTGTCCATAAAGTGCTTCGGCGAAGGACTCTGTGGACAGTGGGTAGTGTCCATAAAGTGCTTCGGTAGTGTCCAGAAAGTGCTTCGGCGAAGGACTTTGTGGACAGTGGGTAGTGTCCATAAAGTGCTTCGGTAGTGTCCATAAAGTGCTTCGGCGAAGGACTTTGTGGACAGTGGGTAGTGTCCCTAAAGTGCTTCGGTAGTGTCCAGAAAGTGCTTCGGCGAAGGACTTTGTGGACAGTGGGTAGTGTCCATAAAGTGCTTCGGTAGTGTCCATAAAGTGCTTCGGCGAAGGACTTTGTGGACAGTGGGTAGTGTCCATAAAGTGCTTCGGGAGTGTCCATAAAGTGCTTCGGCGAAGGATTTTGTGGACAATGGGAAGTGTCCCTAAAGTGCTTCGGTAGTGTCCAGAAAGTGCTTCGGCGAAGGACTTTGTGGACAGTGGGTAGTGTCCATAAAGTGCTTCGGTAGTGTCCATAAAGTGCTTCGGCGAAGGACTTTGTGGACAGTGGGTAGTGTCCATAAAGTGCTTCGGGAGTGTCCATAAAGTGCTTCGGCGAAGGACTTTGTGGACAGTGGGTAGTGTCCATAAAGTGCTTCGGCGAAGGACTTTGTGGACAGTGGGTAGTGTCCATAAAGTGCTTCGGTAGTGTCCATAAAGTGCTTCGGCGAAGGACTTTGTGGACAGTGGGTAGTGTCCATAAAGTGCTTCGGCGAAGGACTTTGTGGACAGTTAGTAGTGTCCATAAAGTGCTTCGGCGAAGGACTTTGTGGACAGTGGGTAGTGTCCATAAAGTGCTTCGGTAGTGTCCATAAAGTGCTTCGGCGAAGGACTTTGTGGACAGTGGGTAGTGTCCATAAAGTGCTTCGGTAGTGTCCATAAAGTGCTTCGGCGAAGGACTCTGTGGACAGTGGGTAGTGTCCATAAAGTGCTTCGGCGAAGGACTTTGTGGACAGTTAGTAGTGTCCATAAAGTGCTTCGGCGAAGGACTTTGTGGACAGTGGGTAGTGTCCATAAAGTGCTTCTGTAGTGTCCAGAAAGTGCTTCGGCGAAGGACTTTGTGGACAGTGGGTAGTGTCCATAAAGTGCTTCGGCGAAGGACTTTGTGGACAGTGGGTAGTGTCCATAAAGTGCTTCGGCGAAGGACTTTGTGGACAGTGGGTAGTGTCCATAAAGTGCTTCGGTAGTGTCCATAAAGTGCTTCGGCGAAGGACTTTGTGGACAGTGGGTAGTGTCCATAAA
This sequence comes from Eristalis arbustorum, assembly GCA_916610145.1. Lineage (NCBI taxonomy): Eukaryota > Metazoa > Arthropoda > Insecta > Diptera > Syrphidae > Eristalis > Eristalis arbustorum. The sequence continues at coordinate 38,211,925 of OU744318.1, forward strand.
GTGTTTCGGTAGTGTCCATAAAGTGCTTCGGCGAAGGACTTTGTGGACAGTGGGTAGTGTCCATAAAGTGCTTCGGTAGTGTCCATAAAGTGCTTCGGCGAAGGACTTTGTGGACAGTGGGTAGTGTCCATAAAGTGCTTCGGTAGTGTCCATAAAGTTCTTCGGCGTAGGACTTTGTGGACAGTGGGTAGTGTCCATAAAGTGCTTCGGCGAAGGACTCTGTGGACAGTGGGTAGTGTCCATAAAGTGCTTCGGTAGTGTCCATAAAGTGCTTCGGCGAAGTACTTTGTGGACAGTGTGTAGTGTCCATAAAGTGCTTCGGCGAAGGACTCTGTGGACAGTGGGTAGTGTCCATAAAGTGCTTCGGTAGTGTCCATAAAGTGCATCGGCGAAGGACTTTGTGGACAGTGGGTAGTGTCCATAAAGTGCTTCGGCGAAGGACTTTGTGGACAGTGGGTAGTGTCCATAAAGTGCTTCGGTAGTGTCCAGAAAGTGCTTCGGCGAAGGGCTCTGTGGACAGTGGGTAGTGTCCAGAAAGTGCTTCGGCGAAGGACTCTGTGGACAGTGGGTAGTGTCCATAAAGTGCTTCGGTAGTGTCCATAAAGTGCTTCGGCGAAGGACTTTGTGGACAGTGGGTAGTGTCCATAAAGTGCTTCGGTAGTGTCCATAAAGTGCATCGGCGAAGGACTTTGTGGACAGTGGGTAGTGTCCATAAAGTGCTTCGGTAGTGTCCATAAAGTGCATCGGCGAAGGACTTTGTGGACAGTGGGTAGTGTCCATAAAGTGCTTCGGCGAAGGACTTTGTGGACAGTGGGTAGTGTCCATAAAGTGCTTCGGCGAAGGACTTTGTGGACAGTGGGTAGTGTCCATAAAGTGCTTCGGTAGTGTCCAGAAAGTGCTTCGGCGAAGGACTTTGTGGACAGTGGGTAGTGTCCATAAAGTGCTTCGGTAGTGTCCAGAAAGTGCTTCGGCGAAGGGCTCTGTGGACAGTGGGTAGTGTCCAGAAAGTGCTTCGGCGAAGGACTCTGTGGACAGTGGGTAGTGTCCATAAAGTGCTTCGGTAGTGTCCATAAAGTGCATCGGCGAAGGACTTTGTGGACAGTGGGTAGTGTCCATAAAGTGCTTCGGCGAAGGGCTCTGTGGACAGTGGGTAGTGTCCATAAAGTGCTTCGGTAGTGTCCAGAAAGTTCTTCGGCGTAGGACTTTGTGGACAGTGGGTAGTGTCCATAAAGTGCTTCGGCGAAGGACTCTGTGGACAGTGGGTAGTGTCCATAAAGTGCTTCGGTAGTGTCCATAAAGTGCTTCGGCGAAGGACTTTGTGGACAGTGGGTAGTGTCCATAAAGTGCTTCGGCGAAGGACTTTGTGGACAGTTAGTAGTGTCCATAAAGTGCTTCGGCGAAGGACTTTGTGGACAGTGGGTAGTGTCCATAAAGTGCTTCGGTAGTGTCCAGAAAGTGCTTCGGCGAAGGGCTCTGTGGACAGTGGGTAGTGTCCAGAAAGTGCTTCGGCGAAGGACTATGTGGACAGTGGGTAGTGTCCAGAAAGTGCTTCGGCGAAGGACTATGTGGACAGTGGGTAGTGTCCAGAAAGTGCTTCGGCGAAGGAGTGTGGGTAGTGTCCATAAAGTGCTTCGGCGAAGAACTTTGTGGACAGTGTGTAGTGTCCAGAAAGTGCTTCGGCGAAGGACTTTGTGGACAGTGTGTAGTGTCCAGAAAGTGCTTCGGCGAAGGACTATGTGGACAGTGGGTAGTGTCCATAAAGTGCTTCGGCGAAGGACTCTGTGGACAGTGGGTAGTGTCCATAAAGTGCTTCGGTAGTGTCCATAAAGTGCTTCGGCGAAGGACTTTGTGGACAGTGGGTAGTGTCCCTAAAGTGCTTCGGCGAAGGACTTTGTGGACAGTGGGTAGTGTCCATAAAGTGCTTCGGTAGTGTCCATAAAGTGCTTCGGCGAAGGACTCTGTGGACAGTGGGTAGTGTCCATAAAGTGCTTCGGTAGTGTCCATAAAGTGCTTCGGCGAAGGACTATGTGGACAGTGGGTAGTGTCCAGAAAGTGCTTCGGCGAAGGACTATGTGGACAGTGGGTAGTGTCCATAAAGTGCTTCGGCGAAGGACTCTGTGGACAGTGGGTAGTGTCCCTAAAGTGCTTCGGTAGTGTCCAGAAAGTGCTTCGGCGAAGGACTTTGTGGACAGTGGGTAGTGTCCATAAAGTGCTTCGGTAGTGTCCATAAAGTGCTTCGGCGAAGGACTTTGTGGACAGTGGGTAGTGTCCATAAAGTGCTTCGGGAGTGTCCATAAAGTGCTTCGGCGAAGGACTTTGTGGACAGTGGGTAGTGTCCATAAAGTGCTTCGGCGAAGGACTTTGTGGACAGTGGGTAGTGTCCATAAAGTGCTTCGGTAGTGTCCATAAAGTGCTTCGGCGAAGGACTTTGTGGACAGTGGGTAGTGTCCATAAAGTGCTTCGGTAGTGTCCATAAAGTGCTTCGGCGAAGGACTCTGTGGACAGTGGGTAGTGTCCATAAAGTGCTTCGGCGAAGGACTTTGTGGACAGTTAGTAGTGTCCATAAAGTGCTTCGGCGAAGGACTTTGTGGACAGTGGGTAGTGTCCATAAAGTGCTTCGGTAGTGTCCAGAAAGTGCTTCGGCGAAGGACTTTGTGGACAGTGGGTAGTGTCCATAAAGTGCTTCGGCGAAGGACTTTGTGGACAGTGGGTAGTGTCCATAAAGTGCTTCGGCGAAGGACTTTGTGGACAGTGGGTAGTGTCCATAAAGTGCTTCGGTAGTGTCCATAAAGTGCTTCGGCGAAGGACTTTGTGGACAGTGGGTAGTGTCCATAAAGTGCTTCGGTAGTGTCCATAAAGTGCTTCGGCGAAGGACTTTGTGGACAGTGGGTAGTGTCCATAAAGTGCTTCGGTAGTGTCCATAAAGTGCTTCGGCGAAGGACTTTGTGGACAGTGGGTAGTGTCCATAAAGTGCTTCGGTAGTGTCCATAAAGTTCTTCGGCGTAGGACTTTGTGGACAGTGGGTAGTGTCCATAAAGTGCTTCGGCGAAGGACTCTGTGGACAGTGGGTAGTGTCCATAAAGTGCTTCGGCGAAGGACTTTGTGGACAGTGGGTAGTGTCCATAAAGTGCTTCGGTAGTGTCCATAAAGTGCATCGGCGAAGGACTTTGTGGACAGTGGGTAGTGTCCATAAAGTGCTTCGGCGAAGGACTTTGTGGACAGTGGGTAGTGTCCATAAAGTGCTTCGGTAGTGTCCATAAAGTGCTTCGGCGAAGTACTTTGTGGACAGTGTGTAGTGTCCATAAAGTGCTTCGGCGAAGGACTCTGTGGACAGTGGGTAGTGTCCATAAAGTGCTTCGGTAGTGTCCATAAAGTGCTTCGGCGAAGGACTATGTGGACAGTGGGTAGTGTCCATAAAGTGCTTCGGCGAAGGACTCTGTGGACAGTGGGTAGTGTCCATAAAGTGCTTCGGTAGTGTCCAGAAAGTGCTTCGGCGAAGGACTTTGTGGACAGTGGGTAGTGTCCATAAAGTGCTTCGGTAGTGTCCATAAAGTGCTTCGGCGAAGGACTTTGTGGACAGTGGGTAGTGTCCCTAAAGTGCTTCGGTAGTGTCCATAAAGTGCTTCGGCGAAGGACTTTGTGGACAGTGGGTAGTGTCCATAAAGTGCTTCGGTAGTGTCCAGAAATTGCTTCGGCGAAGGACTTTGTCAGTGTTTAATGTCCACAAATGATTCAAAGGATTATTAACGCCTTTGGAGCTATCACCACAATCAGCTTCAAGCCTTAATAAGTGCGTTGGCTCAATGAGTGTTTGCGGTCAATTCGTTCTCATATTCATGAGGGATAAGGTTCATACATTGTTTGCATTTCCCACATGATTCACATTCATTTATTTCTCAGCGCATAATTTGAATTTCCAAGTTGAGAGAATTGTGCAGCGTTTATTCAGTGCATAAATAAATTTTAAATTTCTTTTTTTTTGTGTCTGAGTTGAGTCCTTAGAGCGCGAATATTTCTCAGTTTTTTTTGTTTGGTACTACAGTTGACGGAATCACTTGCAGGCCCTCCTCCTTTTGCGAATCTCTGTTCGGAGGTGACTTAAGATCTAGGTTGATGGGCAGACGGGTTAGAATATAAGAAAAAATATTGTCTTTTGTAAAAATCATGAATGTAAGAAAATTAAATTCTAAGCCCAAGGTAAACAGGAACAAAATTATACGCTTTATTCAAATCCGGTGATTATTTTAATTTAAATATGTACATTTTTCAAGATGTAAACTACCACAATTAAATGAAGACGAAAATGGGTGATTGAAAAAATAAAATAAAAGACTCTTCTATGCATACAAGTACTTAATGTGATGTTTTTGTTCATACTTGTAATGGATCTATATTAAGGAGTACTTTAAATAATTTTTGTGGTTCTTCTTTCAACAGTCAAAGCGACTCTACAAGGCCTACATAGGACTCCTCTACACCGCTTGCGACGTTCTCTCATGTGTATAAATCGATTATGAGACTCTAGTGAGGATTTTGGATGAATACTTGTCACTTAAAAAATCCACGTTTTAATAGCTCATCATCCAACTACCACAACGGCCCCACTAGGCTTACCTATGACCATTGTACACCTTTTTTCCATGTTTTCGAGTGTGTTTCATTCGATTCCGATGACTCTTGGCTACACGACAAGAAACCTGTGGTATGCCGGCGAGCTGGAAAACGTTTAACTGACGAGGCATACCAAAAAGCTCCCAGCTCAGGGATATCAAAGAGTGAACGGACACACAAAAATATGGGCCTTTTGCAAGAAAACCCAAAATCCAGGCCTCAAGCTTGAGGAAACCCGAGCTCTTTGAATTCGCGAGGGTAATCTAGCTTATGCCATGTTTTGGGATCAAGTGCCTATCGTGCATCGGTTGCAGTCTTTCCAAGTTAAGACGCAACAAGGGCTCACACGCGGTGGGCATTGGTACTGAAAGCGCGTCAGAATCGTCAATATCCTGTATCCGAGATGAATACGCACTGCTGCACTGCCTTGTACTGCTCTAGGATTTTAGACTGATTCACATGTTGCTTTCCACTTCACAGTCATGTCGCCTTCAATCACTGGTGGATACGTTTGCCAAACCTGATCAAAGACAAAATTTGTCCTCAATCGTGTTTCAAGACGAGTCAAGCTCCTCTTTCTCTCTGCCGATAAAAACCCATCTCCTCAGATCCCTTCAGGATTATTAGGCCCGGTGCCTCCACCCCCATTGCATTCAATTAGATACGAACTATTCGAGTTGCATGCCAAGGCAACCCCCTCCGCACACTATCGGCGAGTCATTTAGCCGGGCGCACATCTGTCCCCCCACCCACACTGCCTCTTATTATATTTCAGTTGTTCTCATTCGCCGCCACCGCCCCATTCGCTGAGGGTGGCAAACTTCAACCGTAATACACACAGACTCCTCGTGTGCGATGTAATTTTTTAATGGGTTTCATGTCCGCCCACTCTTTACTGTCCATAGCCACCCACTTGCGGCACCATTCTGCTCAACATAACCAACATACATCCTAGCCTCGATAAATGTGCCCTCTCACGTATGCATTCACACATAGTTATGAGAACGAGGTCACACAGGAGGACAGAGGTGCCAGGAGGCGCACAGTACTGTTGAAGAGATTTAGCAAAAACTCGCACACACACACATGCGCGCACATGGCATCAAGGAGAGCGACCCCCCATGAGATTCAACGATACCGAGATGGATGGATGCTAGACACTGCTGCTGTAGTGCTCCATGGAATTCAGTTCATGGCAGGATACCTACAAATGTGCAGCGCGCTGTATTCCGACCTTCGTACTCGACAGCGGCGTCGTCGTCGTCGTAGTCATCGTTGTTGCAATCGTATTCGCAGTCGTTGTTGTCCTGTTGCAGTTCTTTCAACTGCATTCGGTTGCGGCGGCAACCAGGAACAGCAATGGCAGTGGCAACGGCAACGGCAGCGTCCACAGCAACGGCGGGTGTTGCAAGCTGCCCTGGCATGGGCATGGGAAGATAAACTCCATGGCGGAAGTTGCTAAAATAAAATTGTGTTCGCCTAAGTTGGTTTTCGCTTCCATTTTCCATTTTCCTTTTTTCTTTCGTTCCTCTCGTTCGGTGTGTGTTCTTTTTTTTTTCTGTTTGTTTTTGCCCTCTTTTTGGACTGCTCCGTGCACACAATGCAACAACCTAACTTTCTTGTGGGGTGGGTGGACAGGGGGAGGTTGGGATGCGAGTGCAGAAAACATTTACTCGTCGTTCTTCTCGTTCTCCGGGCTTCATGGCTTCTTTATTAATCTAGATGGGGGCGAGATACGAGCGCACTGGTGGTTATACGCTAGGCAGCATACCCCTCTCGCCGCGCCCATTGTTCATAAACTCTCGAGTGTGTACAGCGTGGCCTGAGGCTGTATGCGTCGGCGTGTGCATGTGTGCGCGCGCGAGGAGGACCACGTTAAAGGGTGGCAGATGACAGGGCGAAAAAGTTCGGAAAGCCAAGGACCGGAACTTGGCCGGAGTGCTATCATGTGAGCTTGGTATTGTCTTTTTGCTTTTTTCTGTTTTATGCACATATATCGGTTCTAAGGGTATTGTATTGTTTTTAAGGGTATTTCTGTGGATGTAACAGGATATTTGGAGCATGTAATTTAATTGCACTGCGAGAGAAAGGGAGAGGCCGAGCTACAGTCCGCTGGAGATGTTTGCAGATGAGGTTGCAAATGTGTTTGCGTGATTTATTTGTTCGGGATAACATTTTCGGTTTGGGGTCCCAAGTGGTTTGTTCAAGATGTTTTTTTTTTTGTCGGTGGTATTGCAAGTCTTTCCGAGTGTTCGACGAAGTGGTTGTTTAATGCCTTTGGTTTTTTTCTTCTCGATTGTAGGCGACGGGATGCGTTTAAATTGATGTGCATACAATAATTGCCACATGTTTGGGGATTTTTTCTGCTTGTGACGAACCAATCCAAGACTCTGTTCCGTCAGGGTGGTATGTCCTAGCTCAGATCATAAGAAGTGCCTCAGGAGATAGGACTAGGGACAGGTTATGCAGTCATAGCGTCGTTACCCTCTGCCGGGTACCGAGGCATACTGGCATGTAATGAAGTGAAAAAGCAGAGAGTCTCGCGAAAGAAGGATCTGCGCTGGGAATCGTGACGTTGTAGGTATGTGCGTCGGCCAATGCCAACAATCCATTATAAGTGTATTTTGATTATTTATTATTATGACTTAAGTACACCGTTTTCCATGTTTTCTCGCGTCTATTGACCGATTCCGAGAGTTTGGCATCAATTGGACAAAATCGAAATTTTGACCCGAAAAAAATGACAGTGGTTAGTAAGCAATTTTTGATGGACTTCGTGCTCATTTTCCAACTGCTACAGCCGCTCTATTAGGCTCACCTCTGACCTAAGTACACTGTTTTCCATGCTTTCTCGCGTCTATTGACCGATTCCGAGAGTTTGGCATCAATCGGACAACATCGAAATTTTGACCCCAAAAAAATGACAGTGGTTAGTAAGCAATTTTTGATGAATTTCGTGCTCATTTTCCTGCTGCTGCAGCGGCTCTATTAGGCTCAACTATGACCTAAGTACACTGTTTTCCATGGTTCCTCGCGTCTATTGACCGATTCCGAGAGTTTGGCATCAATCGGACAACATCGCAATTTTGACCCCAAAAAAATGACAGTGGTTAGTAAGCAATTTTTGGTGGATTTCGTGCTCATTTTCCAACTGCCACAGCGGCTCTATTAGGCTCACCTATGACCTAAGTACACAGTTTTCCATGCTTTCTTGCGTCTATTAACCGATTCCGAGAGTTTGGCATCAATCGGACAACATCGAAATTTTGACCCCAAAAAAATGACAGTGGTTAGTAAGCAATTTTTGGTGGATTTCGTGCTCATTTTCCAACTGCCACAGCGGCTCTATTAGGCTCACCTATGACCTAAGTACACAGTTTTCCATGCTTTCTTGCGTCTATTAACCGATTCCGAGAGTTTGGCATCAATCGGACAACATCGAAATTTTGACCCCAAAAAAATGACAGTGGTTAGTAAGCAATTTTTGATGGACTTCGTGCTCATTTTCCAACTGCCACAGTGGCTCTATTAGGCTCACCTCTGACCTAAGTACACTGTTTTCGTTACTTTCTCGCGTCTATTAACCGATTCCGAGAGTTTGGCATCAATCGGACAACATCGCAATTTTGACCCCAAAAAAATGACAGTGGTTAGTAAGCAATTTTTGGTGGATTTCGTGCTCATTTTCCAACTGCCACAGCGGCTCTATTAGGCTCACCTATGACCTAAGTACACAGTTTTCCATGCTTTCTTGCGTCTATTAACCGATTCCGAGAGTTTGGCATCAATCGGACAACATCGAAATTTTGACCCCAAAAAAATGACAGTGGTTAGTAAGCAATTTTTGATGGACTTCGAGCTCATTCTCCAACTGCTACAGCGGCTCTATTAGGCTCACATATGACCTAAGTACACTGTTTTCCGTGCTTTCTCGCGTCTATTGACCGATTCCGAGGGTTTGGCATCAATCGGACAACATCGAAATTTTGACCCCAAAAAAATGACAGTGGTTAGTAAGCAATTTTTGATGAATTTCGTGCTCATTTTCCTGCTGCTGCAGCGGCTCTATTAGGCTCAACTATGACCTAAGTACACTGTTTTCCATGGTTCCTCGCGTCTATTGACCGATTCCGAGAGTTTGGCATCAATCGGACAACATCGAAATTTTGACCCCAAAAAAATGACAGTGGTTAGTAAGCAATTTTTGATGAATTTCGTGCTCATTTTCCTGCTGCTGCAGCGGCTCTATTAGGCTCAACTATGACCTAAGTACACTGTTTTCCATGGTTCCTCGCGTCTATTGACCGATTCCGAGAGTTTGGCATCAATCGGACAACATCGAAATTTTGACCCCAAAAAAATTGCAGTGGTTAGCAAGCAATTTTTGATGGATTTCGTGCTCATTTTCCAACTGCCACAGCGGCTCTATTAGGCTCAGCTATGACCTAAGTACACTGTTTTCCATGCTTTCTCGCGTCTATTGACCGATTCCGAGAGTTTGGCATCAATCGGACAACATCGAAATTTCGACCCCAAAAAAATGACAGTGGTTAGTAAGCAGTTTTTGATGGACTTCGTGCTCATTTTTCAACTGCTATAGCGGCTCTATTAGGCTCACCTATGACCTAAGTACACTGTTTTCCATGGTTCCTCGAGTCTATTAACCGATTCCGAGAGTTTGGCATCAATCGGACAACATCGAAATTTTGATCCCAAAAATATGACAGTGGTTAGTAAGCAATTTTTGGTGGACTTCGCGCTCATTTTCCAACTGTCGACAAGATAAGATTGTGTTGATATAATTATGAAGCAATGATGTTGTCGCTTAAATTCCTGTTCCTGAATAATCATTGTTAACCACATTCCGTTCAAACACCTAACCGAACTAAGCTGTTGTCATCTCGCCGAATTATTCTCGATCGGAATTCTATGGTATCATCATGGGATCATAAAAATCCTCAATAAAATCAATTAACGACTTTCCTTCATGGAATGCATATTTAAGTGCTTATTTCTCAAGACAAACGTCTCAATGAGTCACACTTGGTTCATATGCACCTCAAATCATTCCAAATCAGATATTCATATTGATTGAGTCATGCGATGCCCACAGTCGTCGTATATTTAAGTAATTGTTTTGTGGGAGAGTAAATGGTAGGGCATCTCCTTTTGCAGGATTTGCTTTAGTCAACTCAAGTGCACATCAGGTCATATCTGTAGCATGGGCTGATTTTTTGGATAAAAGTGGCTTGTGTTAAGGATGTGTGCCAGGTAATGTTCCACGTCGTAGATCATCAGCAAAGGGGTTACATCATCCCTTCATGACCTCCAAGAGCGATATTATCGCGTATTCTGAACCAGTATTAGCACAGCTGTGCCCATTTACGTCTTCTACAGTGCTTGCCTCAAAATTCAGTTCACTTCACTTTAATGACCAATGACAATGCTTTGCTGATTAAAATTGCAGTAAATTCACATGTGCGAGTGTTTCGGTAAATCAAACACATTTTAGTCTGCAGGCGAGTTTTTCAAAAACAGTCAAATACATCAAAATAAATATAAAAATCCAAAGCTTTAAGGCTTTCAAGGCTTTAACGGATGCCTTAAAATAGGTTACTTTCCATCTGATTGGAAATGCGCCAAAATGATCGCAATCCCCAAACCAGGAAAGCCCTCTTGATCCCTTAGATTATCGCCCCCTAAGTCACCTAAGTTTTCCAAGTAAATGCTTTGAAAATGTCATAAAAACAACAATGAATGCTTCATCTGGAAGAATCTAATATGTATCTTGCTGCCACAACAATTCGGCTTTCGCTCATATCATTGAACGTCACGTCAAGTTTACAAAATACAAAAACACGTACTTGTGTGGATGAGTCGGTATCAGGACTCATCTTCTTTACGGATGGCGGCGGAGGAGCTTATCATCAGATTAGCCAACGGCGACATCGAGAGCTACCTGGTACACCCCCTTTTAGAGCTACTCTGACATATTCGGAGCCCATATCTAAAAGGTTGCCTTCAAGGTCATATCGGGATTTTGGTGTAGAGTTGGCGGCGGAGGAACCCTATCATGTAGGGTCAACGGCGGCACTCACAACCTCAGCGAGGTTACCGATACTGGAGTCATCCGGATCCTTCGCCCAAGGGTAAAATAAATGGGCCTGGCCTCCCAGTTGGGGGTTGTGCGTGGGGTTAACGCCCTCATAACGTAAAACACTATTTGTTCAGAGACGACAAATGCGGCTAAAATGGGTCTGGCGGTGAATGAGAGCAAAACGAAGTATATGCTGTCCTCAAAAAGGTCATACAACATCGACGTCTTGGACAGAGCGTCACAATGGGCAGCTATAACCTCGGCTGCGGACTAAACTGTACAAATAACATCAGTACCGACATCAAGCGTAGGATAACTCTTGCCAACCGCTGTTTCTTCTGGGTCAAGAGGCCCTCTCTCGAAGAACCAAGCTAACTCTATACAAGACACTGATCATCCCAGTCGTGCTATGCGGCGGGAAGGCATCGACAATCTCGAAGGCGGATGAAGAAGTCCTTGGTCTCTTTGAGAGAAAAGTTCTACGCACGATCTTTGGTCCTGTTTGTGTTGACGGGTTCTGGAGGAGAAGATTCAATCACGAACTGTACGGGCTGTACAGCGACATGAGCCTAGTTAGGCAGCTACGGATCCAACGCCTACAGTGGCTAGGTCATGTAGAGCGTATGGACACCACAGCTCCGGCCTGAAGAATCTTCGAATCCGAACCTGTCGGGCAACGCAGCAGAGGACCCCCGCGTTTAAGGTGGCGCACCCAAGTGGATAATGACCTCAACAGCTAGCCAGAGATCGCGCTAGTTGGAGAGGCATGTTGGTTGAGGCCCAGGTCCACCCCGGACTGTAGCGCCATACAAAGAAGAAGAAGAAGAAGAAAAAAACACGTACTTGATTCCTTTTCAGAAGACAAAAGTACTGGCATGGTTCTCCTGGGTGGCGCTACAGCCCGTTGTGGGCCAGGGCCTTACTTCTCAGCAACCACTCATGTTGTGCGTGCTATTGTTCTCACACGAGTGGAAGGGACCTACAGTTTTATGCCGATTCCGAACGGCCAAGTTTGAGAAGCTTTTTCTAGACAGGAAATACTCTTTGAGCATTGTCAGTGACTCGAAAGAGGTGGGGTCGTGAAAATTGTTTTCGTCGCACAGAGCATTAATCGAACCTACGACGTCGAGGTAGGGGTCGACGCACATACCCACAACGCCACGGGCCACTACTAATTTTTTTTTTTTTTAGGTTCTCCTAGATGTCGAAAAAGCATTTGACACTGGATGGCACAATGGTCTTGTCCATAGACTCTTGCAATTTTATTTTTCAATGAGTTTTAAGGTATTTGTGAACCAGACTCCATCGGATGTCCAATGGATTCCCACCGGTGTTCCTCAGAGCTACGTTTTGGGTCCCATTCTCTACAACATCCATACACCTGGCTTTCCTTCACTTCCTGGATGTCATTCTGCAATTTTTGCAGACCATACATGCATGTATTCGTCTGATTCGATATTATCGAGTATTGAGTCTGGATTAAAGTGCCTGCTTAAATATCTTGCAGAAAACACAAGCAATCTTTTTCCTGCTGGGAATTTGATAGTCTGCGAAAATCAGAGTGACTGGGCACCATTTGTAAAGTATCTACGAGTAGTGATGGAAACTTTCGTATGAATTGCAGTATCGATAGTTAGTAAATGATCATTCTGAGCGTTCATAAAATTTGTTCTACCGCACGTTATAAGCTCGTAACATGCATGCAAGTATCATTAGCGTGTATGTGGTGGGTGTTGGTGTTGTTGACTAACTTATGTTCGCCAAATGTCAGTCTCTTGCCTATTTATACTCGTAGATAGTGATGGGAACTATCGAATAAAAACTATCTAGTTATTCGATAGTTTCAAACTATTCATTTATTCGATAGTCGAAAATGTTTCATTCACCCAATGCAATGCCATGTTTTTACTTGCATGGCGGGTTGGACTGGGTAAAATGGTTTTTGTAACCGCTCTGAGTGAACATTTTGTGGATGCATGGCATGGCAGATTGTGCAGTCCGAATGATTTTTTTCACTTAATAAACGATTCGTTCACTTGTGTGATGGAAAAAGGTTTTTAGGTTTTTGTGATTTTTTATTTGTGGGAATTATATACCGAGGAAAAGGCTCCTTTAATAATAATAATAATATGGGTGGCGCTACAGCCCATAAAGGGCCAGGGCCTTACTTCTCAGCAACCAGTTTTATGCCGATTCCGAACGGCCAAGTTTGAGAAGCTTTTTCTAGACAGGAAATACTCTTCGAGCATTGTCAGTGACTCGAAGAGGTGGGGTCGTAAAAATTGTTTTCGTCGCACAGAGCAGGAATCGAACCTACGACGTCGAGGTTGGGGTCGACGCACGTACCCACAACGCCACGGACCACAAAAAGGCTCCTTTGGAAAACCTAAAAATAAGAACGATCTGTGCCTCCTTACTCAAAAAACCAATATGGGTGAAGTGGAGACGGAGTAGCACCCTCCTTACACCCTCCCCACTCTTGCCACCACTCACCCCTTCCCAATCCTCCTAAATCCGGGTCATACGCTTATAAAAACCTAGTATGTAAATGAATGAATGAATAAAACTATTCGATTGTTGAAATCGTTCAGTTACTAACTATCGATAGTGCATTTCATTCGATAGTTCCCATCACCACCCTGAAACTCTCATATGGAATTCTGGAAAGTTGAAATTTGATCCGGACCGCCACGCCGTGGTGGTGTGTCTTAATTGTGGTAAATACCACGAATCCACTCGGATCGTAGTGGAGATCCGACGTAGAATCGTCCTTGGCAACCCATATAACTTCGGCCTGTCGTAAGAACTGGGCTTCAAAATAATGACTCGAAGGACCAAAATCATCCTCTACAAGATCCTTCTTTTGCCGGTCTTGATTTATGGAGTCGGACGCTGAGCAAAACTGCAGAACTGATTCTTTCTGCGGATATTTGTTTCCGTCTGCGAGGAAGGCCAATGGTGGGGAAGACACAACCGCGGACTCTACGAGCTGTACAAGGAGACTTGTAGAGGGCCAGGGTATAGCTTCTCAGCAACAACTCGTGATGTGGGTGCTATTGTGCTCACAAGAGTGGAAGGGACCCACAGTTTTATGTTGAAACCGAACGGCTAAGTTTGAGAAGCTTTTCCTAGGTTTTTCTATGAGTAGTCTGTGAGCATTGTCAGTTACTCGAAAGAGGTGGGCCGTGAAAAGGATGTTTGTTGTGTCGCTCTGACCAGGGACGGCGCTATCTCGGCCACATCGAGCTAATGGACACCAATGCTTCAGCAAAGAGGGTCTTCGAATCCGAGCCTCCTGGTTCGAGAAGGAGGGGTAGATCGACCCTCTTGTGTAGAGAGAAAGCCGTTGCGGATGCAAGACAGCTTGGCCTTGATGACTGGAAGCAGCGTGCCAAGGACCCTTCAGGGGACCCTTCAGGGGTCCTTGGTCTGATAAGTAAGTAAGTAAGATGCTCTGAGGATGTGCTACCCTGCCAGACGAAACAAAAAACAAAAAACCATTGGTTTGACAACGAGCGCATGTGGGCACATTCAGCAAAGACCGCTCTTAAACACTCTGAGACCTGAGATACTCAAGTACTTGGTCTGACTTGGCTAGTAAAGAGTACGAACACCATACGTACGGATATTAAACGTAATTTGTTAACCACTGCTTCTTTAAGCTGAAGATGCGATTGTGAAGAAGTGATCTGTCTCAAGGGATTGCTCTATGCTGTGTTGCCGAGTCAGTGGCAATCTCAGGAGTAGATGAAGGTGCCTTCGTAGGTATATTTGACGAATATTCAACCACATTTTTCACGCCGAAGCAGTAGCGCAACGCAAACGACGACGCCCACGAACTCGTTGACGCAATCAAGTGGACAAGGACCTGAACCAACCTGCAGTACGAAGGCGTCTGACTGAAGATCGAGGCTTATTGGCTGAAGCCCATGGCCACCCAGACCCCAAAACTTGACGTCTTATTTGATGCAAATCGAGCCGGCATGGAGTGGCTTACTACAAGACCATTTTCACCCACTCAATGCAAGAGTTCGCGCGATGGGGGATCCTTCCTTCCGATCTGTTCGTACGCCATTTATCCTTTGCATCACACATTCAATACATTTTTCACTTCATTGAACATTTTATTTCAAACATTAGCTCCCTTGTTAACAAAGTCACTCAACTTCGCACTTGAAACTGTCCGTCTTTTGTGAATGCACCCAAAACTACACTACAGCAAAAATTTGCAAACACATTGCAGTCGTTCCTAAAATGCTGCTTATATCATATGTTACTTGCGAAGAGGAGAGCCATTCCTCACACCTTCTCGACGTGCCTATGGTAGCCTCTATTCCCATACGAATGCAATGCCGTGATTTACATGCATGCATACACTCTTAATTTGCCTGCTCATCACACAAGTTGCATATGTGTTTGATTTCGCAGCACAAGCACATTTCTTGCTTCCTTTTTTCCCACACTCTCGCATAAATTTCCTCTCTCTCAGGTTTCCCTTTCCCAGCAACCGACTGCCTTTCCTTCGCTTCGTTCTATCGAGCTGCCTACAAGTACATACTTTCCCGTGATTTATCATCTTTCCCACGGTACAGCGCCTAGCATCTAAGGGATGATGGGAAGCAGCCTTAAACAAACAGCAAAAAAAAAAGAGTATCCCAAAGCGGTAGAAGAAAAAATCAGCCAAAGATAGGCGTTCATCGTGGTGGGGGAAGTAATACCCCGAAATAGAACGCATCACACTTCCATACACACCTTCGTTCATTCTGTTTGAAAAAAAGAAACTGTTTCCAACTCGCGCATTTGTGTGTTACGTCACGCTGGCAGCAATTTTCATATCCATACGCAGGACTAATTAAGTTAATTGCAAAAGTTATTCCTTTTTGTTCTCAGGGTCGTCCTGTCACTCCCTCTCTCAACCATCAGTCGAACGTGTCCTCAATTCTAACCAAACGAGAAACCACACACACACACACACACACACACAAACCTCGTCAGTCCATTCCCATTTCCGACTTGAAGCCGGACAAAGGCAACAGTCACGCATTTCCTTTCCGCCACGGAAAATGTTCGACCAGCCGAAGCGCATGAGGAGATGATGTCCTGTATTTCGATCTGATAGTAATTTATTAGCAACCACTGAGCTCATTTTTCTTCGCGCATTACTCACAAGTTTCTTGAGTGCCTCAGCAACCCCTGGTGCGGGCAAATCAACCCTTGAATGTCAAGATATTTTCCATCTTGCCGCCGCGTCGCCAGATTCATCGAGTGGCCAAACACTGACGTCCGACAGGACGGCAGGACAAATAATGCGCTGCTTAATGTCAGCGGAAGTACAAATGTCCTTTATTTGTTTAATAAATAACACGCAATTGGGGGGTTGGTCTGCCGTGTTGTGTGCTTGTGTGCGCGGGTAATTTCGTAGTAAATGTGTGTTTTGCGCTACATTGACTGCGATGCGATGTCCTTTTGTTGTCCGCTTTCGTGCCGATCAACCCCGACACTCAGTCAGTGTGTGACCTTTTCATGTTGTTGGCCTGGTTTCAAAATAATAAGGGATGAATGAGTCAACCCAACTGGTGTACACTTTCTACGCCAACTGTGCGCTGAAATGAACACATTCCCCGGTGAATTTAGTTATGGTCTGTCCGGAGATTGTTGCGGCCTGACATCTGATCTTGCCTCGTTTCGCACACCATTGCAAGACAAAGTCTTGACAAAATTAGACCTTGACGGTCAGCAAAAAAAAAACTCGTGAAAGTAATCCGATTTCTGCGTCGCATGACATTTTCGTTCTTGCTTGACGTTTTATTAAAGTGGCCAGCGTTTTTAAATATAAAATAACTTGTTTATGATTTTCGACTCACATCATTTTAAATCGAAATAAAATAGTCTTGGACATTTATGCTTTTTTAATTCGCCTAGTTGAGTGGCTGATACGAGAGGTGTTCGCAAGTGTCGACACAAAATGCGATGGCTTCACGTCTGGACCGTGGGTGTTATTTATAAACTTCTACACACAATGCTCGCGTACGAATTATTGTTTTATTCATTTCTGAGAAATCAGTGTAAACGCGATGTCTGTCTTATGCGCGATTATTGGGTTTTTTTTTTGCACAAGGATACCCTCCTTGTCCTTCTTCGGGGAATCCCTATCCCATCTTTGGTTCCTGCTTTGTCAAGAATTTATTTTTTTTATGAATTGTGTGTAAAAATTGGTGGTTGTTGTGGCATTTCTAAACTATAACGATGAGCACTGGATACTTACCGGTGACCTTGCACACCGCTTTTCCTTTGACTCCGGCCTTGTGGACATGCCACCTCGTGCATTTGTGGACGACTTTAGACTCCTGGTTAGGTATATCTTCAGCGAAAGTTGCTTGCTGCGTGGTAGTACAATGGACCAGTTCTTTCAGTCTGAGTGGTTCTGTTTAGAGTTAATAAACGAACTAAATGCTTCTGTCATCAGCACATCATCCTTTTTCTGAACCGTATGATTCACTAAAGGGATCGCGGAGGCAAAGCACGCACCAGGAATCTCCAGGTTACTCGATCGTCCGCGAACCAACCACCTCACCCTCGGCCTTCCAATGGCACGCCTTACTGATGGACTCTCATTTAAGGCACGCCTCGAAAGGCGTACCGAAAGAGAGACTATCGTGCTCTTTCCATTTGGAGAAGTAGCTGCGCGGCCTTTCCAAATCGTTAAGCTGACGAAGCGTGGCCGTAACGAACACCAAAAAGGCCCAGGTAAGATTCGATGCCCAGAGTCAGCGCCCACCATCGTGTCAGCAAGCGGACCCAGTGCTGATAAAAACGAGGCAGCGGCTACCGGCCCATACACCACCATGACATCGGATGGGATGAAACACTGGGACTAGCTCTCGAACGAAGGCCTAGACAGGGCCAGCAGCGGGAGAGACGGTTCCGATTTCGAAGGCGAGATCGATAGTAGAGTGGTCGGGCTGTAAGCTAGGTACGGGCGGGTATAAGAACCCGCGTCACAGATGATCCGTGGAGAGTTGTCATCTGCGCGGTCGCAGCATCAGTAAACAAAGAAAATAATATCACTGAACTATTCAGGTTGTTAGATTCTATTCGGTTGCTAGTTTTTCTTATCAACTCAAAGCAATTGGAGAAGGAGTATGTCATGCGGGCTTCGCGCCTACTTCGCAAGTTGATCGAAGCGGAGAGGTGGGTGGTCCCCAAGGGATATGGTGGAGTAATCTGAAGATATGCCACTACGATGCAGACCACTTCGCTGGCAAGAGAACGCCGGACAAGATGAAGCAAACCTTTTCGTTCGCGAAGATGAGAGGCTTGTTACACCGATTTTTAAACTTCCGCGCGACCTCGATCGGGATGATGCCTGACCAGCCGTGGAGAAGGCCGTGGTCTTGATGTTTTGTTTGTGGGCGCCACGCGATTAACCTCCCGTACGATCAACCACCTCTTGAATCGCGACAATAAGATGGTAGTCCGCTTTTAGGTTTCGTTTACAATCTTTATTTACTTAAAACTATACAAGTGTTTCCTTAATCTATCTTATAACTAACATCCAGTTACATTCATATATATGTGTATCGAAACTCCAATGAAAAGAAAAAAAAAATAAAATAATAATAGTAAAACAAGTGAACTGTCTCGTACTCGAACCGTGTCTCCGCCGATCTGATACGAAAATTTCCGCGCGCACCAACGCACACGGCCACCGCCTAAGCTTATCGCAACTATTTTCGTTTCTGTTCAATACTTTTTTGTAACCGCCTGGGTTATTACTCGCGAACTTCGCTGCCCACCACAATACATAAATATATATATAAATACCCTGGTCTTAGATTTATTTAGCCTTTATGCTGTAAATCCTCAGGTTGTTAAATACCGCTTGACACGTTCCGGAGTTGTCTTAATTCACGATTGTCTCCTCGCTCTCGCTCGGTTTCTTGACGGCAATTATCTTCCTGTACGGGTCGGGCGCAAATTCTCCTCGACGTTCAACAGCTTCTTCACTGGCGATAGTGGGGGAAGGAAAAACCTCGAATCGCTGAAATCAGTGGAATAAAAAAAAACTGGTTCCCCCCTCAAAATATAACTCCTTCCTACCTTTCTTCTCTTGTTTTTAAAATTTAATCCACTAAACCACTGTCACAAAAAAAACCACACTGCACTACTCCTTTTTTTTTCGATGCACTGACTGAAGTGGATGAGTTCGGCCTTCCTCCGCATCGGCTGGTTTTTCCCTTTTGAAGAGTTGCGGTTCTCCACAACATCAGGCCATCTGCAGAGCCGCTAATTCCCATTACCACTTCAGCCAACTCAAGGTCATGGAACCATAATGGGTGGAACAAGTACAAAACACAAATTAAGAAGAACGCAGCCACAGGATTCGAACCTTAGTCCCAATGGCTACCGAGCTAGCACTAGAAACATGGACCTAAGACTTCCGCTAGCTCCACATCAGAATAAGGTCCTAGCAATATACCCTCCCACTCTACGATTAACTAAATAGAGATCTTGAACTAGGCGAAAACCTTTACAGCTTCTGGACGTAACAGGCTTTACTAGGAGCTACGTAAAGTAGTGCGTGGAGTGCACATATGCAAAGAAAAGAGGGCAAGTCCGAGAGAGAACTGCACACCATAGAACGTGTTTCGTTGTCCTTTGATACCGTGCACCTGGACAGGAAAAGGGTACCGGGTACATTTTGGCTTTGATGGACAATTTCACCAATTCTACCATCCTGACAGCAGCGAAGACGACAAACAGCAGAGGCGTTATCACCGTCTTGAATGAAGAGATTGGTTGCCTCGGACTGCCAGGAAGGGTGGTAGCAGATCAGGGAACCGCCTTCACGTCTGGGATGTTCACGCCGTCAGGACACCAAGGTCGAACGATCAGGTTTAAAGGTGCAATCGCACCACTCTCTCTTCCCTCAAGTGCATGTACTCTGGCAAAGCGGGAGACGACTAGGTAACTCACCTTTGGGCAGTCCAATGGGGGCTGAGCACTGCACCACGAAGGCGAGCCCACACGAGCTCCTGTTCTCGTATATACCGAGGAGCATTTCAGGGGACAAGCTGCTTTTGGATTTGGGAGAAAGGACCCAGGTAGAGGCCGACGAACTGGCAAAGAGGCGAAGCGTAGCCTTGACCAACATCAAAAAGGTCCAACGGCAGCAGAAAACAAGTCATGACTCCAAGCACCAACGACCGACTTCGTACCAGACAGAGGAGAATCAAGGAAGCTGGAGCCCAGGTACAATTGAAATAGAAGTACGATTCAGTACCAATGAACCCAGCAATGGCCGACTCATTTGCGGATTAATTGCCCTCTGTGTCCGGAGAGTCCAGTCAAACTTCACCTTGTTATGCCTAGCAAGGGATTGTAAGGCGTCATAGCGACTTTTCACCGTTTTGGAGTCCGTGATGTTGCACGAAAGTGCCTTAGGTGCTTTGTGAATTTCGCCCTTAATTCCTGTGTGGAAGTTGTGTTCGGCGCAGAAGTCGATGACGTGAAGATCGCTCGGAAGTCGGAAGTCCTTGTGTCGGGTCCAAGGACTGCTGCTCAGAAGGACTCCTTGATCAGTGGTTCGTGTCATGCACCTACTCCATCATTGATCCGTCTTGTGTTGGGTCCAAGGACTCCTGCACATATCTTTGATCCGTCTGTGTCACGCTGGTACACCAATGTTTCTACCAAAAAAAGACTGCCGAAACAATGATGCCAGACCATAGTGCCCGACATTGTACAAGACATGTCTCTATTAAGGGTTGAGCTGAGTATACTAAGATGACCAGTTAGTTACACACCTGCTGCAGTTTGATGGCCTAACTGGCAGTGGGACTAGTCCCACAATAGCTTGTCGCCACTAGGTCATGTGTAGAGAGAATGGACACTAACGCTCCAACACAGAAAGTCTTCGAGGACAATCCTGAGGGACAACGCGTTAAGGGAAGACGTCGTCTCCAATGGCTTAGCCCGCTGGGTACAGAACTCAGCTGTGCTATATGAAGAGGAGTACCGACTAAGTCAGAGGTCCACCCGGACTGTAGAAACACGCAAAGAAGAAGAAAACAACTACTTGTGAATTATTAAATTGCAATTTAAATATGGAATCTGTACAAAATCAAATAGAAGAGGTCTAAATGTAGAATCCTGTGGGACACCAGTTTGTACAAGATGGTAGTGCTTGGTAGCAACAGACACACTTTTAAAGCGGTTCACGGTTGAATATTTGCAAACAATTAGAGCCTACATGGAAATCTCTTTCTTTCGATCAAACAACTAAGCGCACTAGGACAGAACTCAGATTAGAGCTTCGCACAAGAGTCTATGGTCACTAAGAGGTACAAAGTGTGCGGACGTCAGTTGAGTGTGTAAACTGATGCATGAAAATTATTAGAAAGGTGAAAAGGAGGAGGAACAAGGAGAAAAGGTAGGCAATTCGTAAAAATATTCGACTAAGTTTGATTTTTTTGAACAAGAGGCTTACTCAGTGGGTCACAGAGAGTTTTTTACTGTGGCCCGTAGCACTCTTATTCACCACGATTCTTGTCTTCGTGAATTTAGTCCCTGTCATAGTCCCTTTGGCGATCGCGTGCTCAAGCACCAGTTGCTTCTATGGGCCGGGTAACTGCTGTGCTCGTGCTTTTGGCCAAATTTCTTTCTGCATCATGGGCTTATGTACACAGGGCAAAGTTGCTGACTGCACCCAACCTGGAAGGATGCCAGCGCGATCCCTGCTTGTCCATAAGTCAAGTTGACATACAGCCTCCTCGTGGCGCCCCTGGATAGCCATCACAACCGTGTGGTGAACTAATGTATGCAGCGATCTCCCTCTGTCCGAGGGTCAAATAATGGGCCTGGCCTACCAGTTGTAGGTTGTGCATGAGGTTAACTCCCTCACCACATAAAAAAACCAACAGTTACGAACCGACAACAGGCCTCGGACATGGACGGATTCAAAGTTGACGACCCCAGCAAACGATTAAAGGACAATGATTTTCGGTTCTGCAGGTGGAATGTGAGGTCTCTGAACAGACCACGTGCAGCTGATGAACTCGCGGAGGCTCTGGACTGCTACAAAGCAGATGTCACCGCCATCCAGGAGATGCGATGGGATGGGCCGGGCAAAAGGAAGATGAGAAACTGCGACATCTACTACGGTGATTGCTACAAAGAGGGAAGGCAGCGCTTATTTGGATGCGGATTTGTTGTAAAAAGTCTTAAGCTTTGATTATATCAGCGAGCGCCTCATAACAATCCGCATCAAGGCTAAATTCGGGAACATCAGCCTGATTTGCGCACACGCCCCGACGGAGGAGAAGGATGACGATAGCAAGGATGACTTCCATGATCTCCTAGAAAGAACATACGATCGATGCCCCAGCTATGACACCGAGATCGTTCTAGGAGATTTCAACGCACAGCTGGGCAAGGAAGAAATATTTGCTAGAGTCATCGGAAAACACAGCCTGCACGACAACACGTCCGACAATGGACTCAGACTGTGGACTTCGTGACGGGGCAAAACCTCTCTGTTGCCAGAACGCTGTTCCCTCACCGCAACATTCACAAAGAGACCAGGCGGTCCTTTGATCAATCAACCGTCAACCAGATTGATCACATTGCGATCGACGTCAGACACTCCTCCAGTGTCCTCGATGTCCGAACGTTCCGAGGTGCCAACATCGACTCGGATCATTACCTTGCTGTAGCCAAGGTAAGGATGAGGATATAGAGAGAAGTACGGAGTCGAGAAAGAATACCACGGTTTGACGTCACAAAGCTACAATCGCAGCGGACTGCCAGGATCTTTGCCGACCGAGTCTCCCCGAAACTCTCTGAAAGTTCGACGCTGCCTGCACATTCAATAGAAGAAGAATGGAAACGTTGTCAAAAAGCTATCAAAGAAGCTGCCACTAATGTGCTGGGTTTCACGACACCACCTAGAAGGAACCTATGGTTTGACGACGAGTGCAGGCAGGTACATGCAGCCAAACAGGAGGCCTACAAGGCAACGCTGCATCGAACAACGAGAGCTGTTCGTGAGCTCTACGAACAGAAGCGAAGGGAAGAGCACCGGCTTCTAAGAAAGAAAAAGAAAGAGCATGAGAAGCGCGCGGTCGTGGAGATGGAGAGGTGTAAGGACAGGAAGGAGGCCCAAAAGTCTTACCTCGGACCCAAGCCTGCAGGGACGAAAATGGACAACTAGTAGTAGAATCGCAGTCGATGCTGAGAATTTGGAAAAATCATTTCTGTGACTGTTAAACGGCGATGGCGACACAAATTCCGCTGTCAGGCAGAATGTTTCACTCAATGTGGAGGATCATAAACACGAATTCCGACCTCCGACTTAGACAAGTCAAGAAAGCGATCTCTAGACTGAAGTCGAACAAAGCTGCTGGAGCGGACGGATTGTCCGCGGAACTGTTTAAAGCAGCTGGAGATGACCTGGTTGGGCGCATGCACCAGCTCATCTGTAAGATATGGTCGGAGGAAAGTATGCCCGATGAGTGGAATCTCAGCGTTGTTTGTCCGGTCCACAAGAAAGGAGACCCCTTTGACTGCGCCAACTATAGAGGGATAAGCCTCCTTAACATCGCTTATAAGATACTCTCTGCCGTTCTGTGTGAACGCCTGAAACCCTTTGTCAGCAACCTGATAGGTCCTTATCAGTGCGGTTTCAGGCCTGGGAAGTCCACAATAGACCAAATATTTACACTCCGGCAGATCCTGCAAAAGACTCAAGAGATGCAGATCGACACCCACCACCTATTTGTCGATTTCAAGGCCGCATATGACAGCGTGCATAGAGACGAGCTCTACAACGCCATGTAAGGTTTTGACATTCCTGCCAAACTCGTCTGGTTGTGCAGGATGACGATGGAGAACTCTCGCTGCTCCATCAAGGTCGGTAACGAACTCACCGAGACCTTCAATGTCAAAAGAGGTCTTAGGCGACGCACTGTCATGTGACTTCTTTAACATCATACTTGAGAAGATCGTGCGAAACTCAAACGTAAACACCCGAGGCACGATATTCCAAAAGTCCGTTCAACTGCTTGCTTACGCGGACGACATTGACGTGATTGGACGAACACAGCGGCCTTCAATGAGGCGTTTGCTGGCATTGAAGCGGAAGCGGCTAAAATGGGTCTACCGGTAAACCAGGGCAAAACAAAGTACATGCTGTCATCACGGAAGGACGCACAACATCGACGTCTCGGACAGAGCGTCATATTAGGCAGCAGAAAGTTTGAGGTAGTCAAGGACTTCGTCTACCTAGGCTCCGGAGTAAATAGGGACAACAACACCAGTACCGAGATCAAGCGCAGAATTACTCTTGCCAATCGCTGCTTTTTTTGGGCTCAAGAGGCAATTGAGTAACAGAGCCATCTCTCGAAACACCAAATTGACCTCTGATCATCCCAGTCCTGCTCTATGGCGCAGAGACATGGACGCTATTGAAAGCGGATGAAGAAGCTCTTGGTTGTTTTGAGTGAAAAGTACGTTCTTTGGTCCTGTTTGCGTTGATGGCGTTTGGAGGAGAAGGTTCAACCACGAACTGTACGGGCTGTACAGCGACATGCACCTAGTGAAGCGTCTTCGGATCCAACGCTTAAGATGGTTAGGTCATGTAGAGTGGATGGACACCATAGCTCCGGCACGAAGAGTCTTCGACACCGAGCCATTGAGACAGCGCAACAGAGGACGTCCTCGCACTAGATGGCGCACACAAGTGGAAAAGGACCTCAACCAACTTGGTGTGCGCAACTGGAGGCAGCTGGCGAAAGATTGTGCTGGCTAGAGAGGCATGTTGGTTGAGGCCCAGGTCCACCCCGGACTATAGCGCCAATCAAAGAAGAAGAATTTAACAAGATAGATACCAACTGACAAAACGTTGGTTCTGTCAAACTCGAAACTTCGTGGAGCTTCACTCTGTTGTTCTGTTCCCGGATGTAGGTGGCGCTACAGTCTGAGATCTGGTTTTCGTTTCTACAGGAACAACTGACACTGTGCGTCAGTGACTCGAGATGGATGCTGTGAGTCCAGACCACAGCAGTCACGGGTGTCACATTGCTGGTGCCTCAAACTCACGACTCCTTCATTCAATGATCATTGCGCGTCCAGTAGCGGGGAACGCATAAAACAATCTGTCAGCCCGCGCGGCGAAAGAAACCTCATGAAATGATGATAAATGTGGTCAGCGTCCGAGTGTGGCAACCAGCACAGAGACAACGCAGAAACAAAACCAACAAATTACAATTAGACCATCCAGAGAAGAAGAAATAACTCAGTGAGTTATGACTCGAAGGACGAACGTCCCTTGATGTGCGGGCTTGACTAACGATTTTCGTGAAGATGTATCGAAAAGGCAATGCCGCCACGTTGAGGGTGGAGATGAGCTACATGCTTTTATTTATTAGGTACTACGTCATGAGAATGACATCAAGGACATGTCTCATGTCTGCTCTGACAAGCCGCCTGTGGTGGGGTGACTCCCCTGCATTCATGCTATAATATTGATTTATTCAAAAAGAGGCAATGCACCAGCCGCCGCTAAGCCACAAATCAGTTTCCCACTCAGTCACGTACTCAATCAATCGACGGCTGCGCGACTGCAAAGATCTAGGGCGCCGCGCCGCCGAATGCCCCAAAGTCATCGCAAACCTGTTCAATAAAGCTCACTCATTACGAATTCCACATGGGGTGACCCAAATTGTCAAATTAGAGCCCCCCCAATAAACAAAGAGTGGCGGCTCCCAGCATCGCCCGTGCACATAAATCTTCTTCGCTGACCTCTCCATCGCCTCGACGAAACGCCTCGGCAATTGAACGTAAGAGGGCGTGGAGGAAGCTCACGCAATTAATTAGCTTTATCGCGGATCTGTCCGATTAAGACGCAGTCAAGCGCCTAAGCGATCGCGTTGCCTTGGCGAGAAATATGCAAATTTTGAATTGAAATCGGATTCCTCCTCGTCTGCACTTCAAATCGACGGCGAGACGCTCTCTGCTAGCAGACTTTCGCTCTGCGAATCGTCACAATGCTTGTTCTAACGATCGTTGATATGCCAATGGCTTCGGATCCACAAGCCGGTTTTCGCACTCCCCGCCTCGCTCTCTCCCTCGGCGGGCTTTCTGGTTTCCGAAATGAGTTACATAACCGATCTCCTGGATGGCGGCAAACCGGTTTCCCTCCTCTCAAGGTGGAGGTCCCGTGAAACTCGACTGCCTTACCGCCGAGTCGATAAATCAAGAAGCCGGGTTTTTGGGAGCGAAAAAGCGTTTAAGTCTCGTCTCGCGGTCGCTTCTATGATCTACGTGAACAAGCTCCAGCATCTGCCCGGCCGGCCGGCTGGCCGACTGGCTTCGGTGAATTCTTGTCACTTGGACCGCTGAATTTCTGACATCTCTATGGAGAGACAGACCCTCACACCGCCACGTGGGAGGAGGGGACTTAGAAATCGTGAGTGTGATGTCGGGGTGTGTGTACTGTGTAGTGTGTACCACGAGAACGGGAATCGTTTGCTTTTCGCCTCGAGTGTCTCATCGAAATTCCACAATCGTAGTGGCTGAGGGTGATTGTTTCTCGCTTGTCTGGTGGCCTGGTGTGGCCGTACGGTTCGAGCTACTGGTGCTGCATTGCAGTGGGGAGTCAAACGGTGTTGTGTGGATGGCGCAGGCATTTCAGGGTTCATTTCACACGACGACGACGACGACGACGACGACGACGGAGAAGACGATGACGACAACGTCGACTGTGCTGTGCTTGTTTTTTTGTTGGTCTTTTCCTTCGTTTGGTAGGACGTGAGATTGTTATGTTAGGCATCTTGCCACCCAGCGACGACGACTCCCCCAGTCGAAGTAGTTTACTGTCGGTCGGATTAGTTCAATGAATTGTTGATAAGGGAAATGGCTGGGGCGAGGGCAACTTGCTGCGATGGGTGTATTTGCGGGTTATGTCCTTTGAGATTTGCTTGAATCGCCCTTGGAATGGATATGTGGGAGTGTCTAGACATATCCTTCGAAGGGTGGAGTTGTGCGACGAGTGCAAAGAGCACAGGCGAATATCGCTTGTGAGGCGGGGATATAATTGAAAGGGTGCATTCCCCGTGAGTTTTAAGTAACTTCGCATTCAGTCAATGTTAAAGTTGTTCGTTATTCGCTTTGGGGCAACAATGAACTTGAGAATAGGGACTGTGATGTTGACTTAAATGAAGGGTTGGCTGCTTTGTATTAATCAGGAATATGAGCATAAGCGGCGGTGATGGATATGGGCATGAAGTTGGTAGCTGTCCTTGGGAGTGGGAACTTCTGAGTGTTCGGACAATGATTTTATGTAAATTATTATATTTCCGACGAGCTTAGAAATAAGAGATTTTTATATGTTTTGCGGCACATTCGTGAGCGGAGATTTCAAGAGCCGACACAATCGGCTTAAGTCAAATATTTCCTTCATGTCCCCTTGTGATTCTGAAGTGATCAGTTGTGTTTAACTGTCTCTTAAGCTTTTGATCCCAATTTTGGAAGTACAGAATTATCACCCTTTTTAAAGTAAAGCAAAGCTAATCAAAGTGATTGCCAGTGGCGTTGTGGGTATGTGCGTCGACCCCAACCTCGACGTCGTAGGTTCGATTCCTGCTCTGTGCGACGAAAACAATGTTCACGACCCCACCTCTTTCGAGTCACTGACACTGCTCAACGAGTATTTTCCTGTCTAGAGAAAGCTACTCAAACTTGGCCGTTCAGAGTCGGCATAAAACTGTAGGTCCCTTCCACTCGTGAGGAGAACAATAGCATGCACAACACGAGTGGTTGCTGAGAAGCTAGGCCCTGGCCCCTACGGGCTGTAGCGCCACCCATATTATTATATTATAATCCGGGACAACCATCAAAATCGACTGCAACCAGACAACCAGATCGATTCGTCAAGAAGACAATGCCTTGTGTTTGGTGGGACCAGAAAGGTATGGTGTACCACGAGCTCCTAAAACCTACTGATCGCTACTGACAACAAATGATCAATTTGAACCATGCATTGATCGAGAAACGACCAGAATTGGCCAGAAGACACGGCAAGGTAATTTTGCTCCATGACAATGCACCTGCACACAAAGCAAAACCGGTTCAGGATACAGTCAAAACACTTGGCTACGAGCAGCTACCCCACCCACCGTATTCACCAGACTTGGCTCCTTCCGACTACCATTTGTTTTCAACGATGGGACACGCATTGGCTGAGCAGCACTTCGATTCCTACGAAGAAGTCGAAAATTGGGTGTCTGATTGTTTTGCTTTAAAAGACGAACAATTTTATTGGCGTGGTATTCACAAGTTGCCAGAAAGGTGGTCAAAATTTGTAGAAAACAATGGCCAATATTTTGAATAAAATGTTTTTACTTTCCCATTAATAATTAGTGTATACCTGCCAGTATGAACGAAAATGGAGCACTTCAGTTGTCTGAAGCTACATGATTTAATCAACAACCGCAATAGAACTCCAAGTCCAATGCATACATCGAACTGAATCCGGGATAAATCTCTTTGCTACTCACTTCATTCCTTCTGGCGTCTCGTTTTTCCAATGATTCCTTCTGCATCTCTTGTAGGAGCATATTCAATTTGAACACATTACCAAATAAACGCGTTTGATTTCATCGGCTGGGCTTGGGATTGTTTCGAAGAAAGTGGCCGGGTTCTGATACTTGATGGCCAGGTATAGACGAGAATTACGGCATGTGTATTTATTCTTACTAAAGACAACCCATAATGGATTAAGACATATGGCGTACATAATTAGCTGAATTACCATAGTTGTACAGCCTCAAAGTAGGAATACGTGTTAGCCGACCGGTTACTGGTGGTCTTACCCTGTAATGTCCTTTTATGGTGATAGCATATTCTTCGATTCGAGTGGTGGCCCGTGGCGTTGTGGTTATGTGCGTCGACCCCAACCTTGATGTCGTAGGTTCGATTCCAGCTCTGAGCGACAAAAATAATTTCCACGACCCCACCTCTTTCGAGTCACTGACAATGCTCAAAGAGTATCTCCTGTCTAGAGAAAGCTTCACAAACTTGGCCGTTCGGAGTCGGCATAAAACTGTAGGTCCCTTCCACTCGTGTGAGAACAATAGCACGCACAAGACGAGTCGTTGCTGAGAAGCTAAACCCTGGCCCCTGACGGGCTGTAGCGCCACTCATATTCCTTTTTATATTGAAGGTGACCACATCCTCTTTTTATATTGAAGGTGAGTGAATGGTAATAACATTGACAGCATTGACGGCGACGACGTAATCTGATAATGCAAAAATCAAGTTCAGTCAGAACAAGCCATGGCGATGTAGAAGTTGTTTCTCATTTTCTTACCAAAATTTGGAGGTGTAGGATAATGATTCCCCCGTCTGGAACCACACGGAGCCTATCCGATTATACACACAAATGGTTTCAGCCGACACATGAAATGGTAGAGAAAACCTTGTAGGCCATGGCGCCTTGGCCAACTCTCATCTCTCGATCGAGAACCAGCAATCTCCCTCGCATTGTAAAGAGCGCGACCCTCGAAGCAGGAACGAAGAGATGCCCCTCTAAGCACAACGCTCCTACTCTTGCCCAAGTGCGTCTACCTTATGCAGTCAGCCACTTGATAGGGGATGAACCAACACCCTTTGTGCAAAGAACCTGCCCCGAAGGTGGGAAACTTCTCAAGTGAGCAACTGCTGCCACCAGTTCTGCAAGCCAGTTGTTTTCTCTTTTTTTTTTGCATGTTCTCAACGTTCATTCTGAAAACTTTTCCATTCCCATCCTTTGTCTGCTTATTGTTGTCTAACAAGTGATGACTTCATTGTAAGCAATTCGAAAGTTCACACTAAGCCCAGCACCACACAGCTACTCCAAAATTCAATCTCGAAGTTAAGCTAACAAATTAACTTGCGAAAGACGAAACTCACTTCCGTGACCGCCCGACGTCCCCACCCCCACACCAACCTGCCATTGTACGAGCCATTTTTCTCTCATTGCGTATAAACATTTTATCCTTCAACCACTGCCCGAAACCCATGGTCATAAAAACAAACCCTAAACGAGCGCCACCTCGGCCCACCCCACTCTTTATTGCCGTTGGCCACCCATCCCGTTGCTGGTGCTGCCTCAAATAGGAAATCAACTCACTTGATGAGAATTACTTTCTTCTGGGCACACTGCTCTCACTCGCTCACACCGGTGTCCGGTGGCCACCCCATGCAGCAGAGCACGCTCTTCCCATGCAATCATCGACTTCTACTATCTGTCCATTAGACAATTTCTGCCCTCGTATCGGACCCAAGGTTTGCGTACACACTAAGGGGGCACCGCCGTTCGTCGTCGTCGTCGTTCGTTGTTCGTCGCACGTCTGCAAGGCGACGTACACCGTACACCAAGTTCTCCAAACTTCATTTGGCAAAGCGCCACGAACTTCTAGCTCTCAGGCCAGTCTATCATCCCTACAATGGTCGTGAGCGCACGTGTGTGTCTGTGTGTGTTTGGAGGGATGTGGGTGGCAGATGACGGTTCCTTAAGCTCATGCTTTTCACTTGGGGATTCATGGCGAGGTTCGAGTTTTCCATTAAAATGTATCCTTGTATCCTTTTGTTATGCTGCCCGCCTGTCCTGCTGAAGCCTTCCAACTCGAGAGAGAACGACATACAGAGAGAGAGAGAGAGAGAGAGAGAGAGAGAGGGAAAGGAAAATCTAGAGAGACATACATACGAAGAACTTGGATATTCCGAAAGTTTACTTCATCCATGATTCAAAGGACGAACTCTGCCCTGGAACGTATACACACGGCTACACACTGACTGAAGAAAAGGAATAAAAGAAAAACGCCGAACGTTCGGATTGAAGACAAACTTTTACATTTAACCTCATCCTTCCGGTGGTCCTTCTGCTGCTTGCTACTGCCACTTCTGTTTCGTCTTCCACTTTCTCGATAGTATTCTTCGTCTTATCCTTTGGACGAAAATTAGGGGTATACCGTCAACCGTATACACAGATAGATATGAACGTATGGCTGTAGTCAAAACGATGCAAAGGATTCTCGCTTAAATTGTCGGAATAAGTTGGAGGACGCACACACACACCAAGGCACAGAGACGCGCGAGCAAGGACATGAAGAATGAAAGCAGAGGAGGAGGAATGGTTGCCCTGTTCGGAACTCTTGTCGTCGTCGTCGTCGTCTGTGCTGATGCCGTGTCGTTTGTGTCCTTTTTGGGGAATTTCACTTGGGTGCATTTCAGTTTTCCATCCCATCAGAGGTTAAGAATGAACTATACGGCGGCGGGGACCAGGGAGAGTCGATGGTGGAGCGTGAAGTTGGCTTGGGTTTTATATTGTCTGTGTATTATTTGCTTATTCGGTTCCTTTTGTTTTCTATTGGATAAGGAAGCAAAAAGGAACGACAATCTTAGACTGACAGTTCTTGCCGATGGAGGTGGTCATGGTGATGGGGACGCTCGAAGGGGGTGTGATGGTGGATGATTTTCATCAGCACACTGTGGTTGACAGGAAATGTTGAAGACTGGCGAAGTGATTGCCAAACATGTGACCAGACAAGGAGGGTGATTCTTAGATTTTCTTGGATCACTCTGTCCTTCTCGCTTGTCCTTTAGCCCGAACATCGATTGTTAAGCGGTGCCTGTGGATGGTGAACAGTGGGAGCCGTACAACTAAACATGGGAATAAATCCAGACCTTGTTGCCTACATTAACCACATCGAACATCAATACACCAGCGTTTTGAATAGGAGCCTACGAGGAAAGGTGATGGGCATGCATCGCAGACAACGTGATGTCTGGCAGCACATCGCAAGGAATAGGAGGCACCATTAGCTCAGACCTCTTTGATCGGTGATCAATGCAAGGGTAAGATTAAACTAAAGCTGTACTCCAGACTAGTATTGTTCTCTCCCGAGTGAAGTGGGGCTTAGTGTGACTCGAAGGATGTTTGTTCAGTGAGCATGAACGTGGGAACATAGACCTAACCATGAGTATTTACTTGTCTGTGGCCAGTGGCGTTGTGGGTATGTGCGTAGACCCCAACCTCAATATCGTCGGTTCGATCCATGCTCTGCACGACAAAAATAATTTTCACGGCCCCACCTTTTTCGAGTCGCTGACAATGCTCAAAGAGCATTCCTGTCTAGAAAAGGCTTCTCAAACTTGGCCGTTCGGAGTCGGCACAAAACTGTAGATCCCTTCACTCGTGTAAGAACAATAGCACGCACAACACGAAAGGTTGCTGAGAAGTTTGGCTTTGGTCCTATACGGGCTCCCATACTCTTGTTATGCCCTGTCTAGAAAAAAACTTCTCTCCGAAGTTGGCACAAAACTGTAGCTCCCTAGCGATTATTATTGTTTGCTCTACAGTCTGATGAATTCTTAGCCCTCTAACCTAATCACAGGCAGTCTAAAAAAGTATTCAAATTGGTGACGATGGGTGGAGATGCGGACGGTCCCTTTCTTCAGGATATTTTGTGAATCAGATTACATTGCTAGAGCAACCGACTCACTCTATTCCGAGCATGACATAAATGATGAAGTACCTACTCGTGCGCTTAATGCAGAAATGTCATTCATGTCATTTTTCCCTAGAGATGCCGAGGTAGATTGCAGACCGTTTGTCCATTTGTACGTCTGCTCCTTGGCATTGGGTATCTGACGCAGCAAATGATGCTGTCATCTCTGAACTGATGTTTCTTTTGCACTGTGTCGCTGCATCCATTGGTTCAGCTCTAAATATGATCTATGCATCTCGCCAAGTTGGGAGCAATCAATAACTTTGCCTTCAATGCACAGACCCATGCCGTCCATTTAAAGTAGTTAAGCAATGTGAATTATATTACTTTTAAGAACTTTAAGAAAGAGAAGACATTTTTCATCACTTTTCATTTTCATCATTTCGCTCATATCTGGTCTGGTGGCGCAAGACCACGCTGCACCTACTAGCGAGCGATAAGACTCATCAGAGACAACAATATCGCGGGTTCATTAGACTCGCTCGAACATCGACGTACCGTGTCTTCTTTGTCCGTATTTTATCGTTATTTTAACAAACGATGCTCAGGTGAGCTAGCCTAATGCTTTCCTCCTCTCCCTGAATTCACCCGCAATACGCATCTCGCCAGGAATGCACATTATACCGGACAACCAGTTCGGGCTCAGGGCGGGGCATGAAGCCATACATGACGCGTCTAAACTGGTGTCCGACATTCAATGGAATAAAGACAAGAAACAATGCACGGGTGACTGCCTGATGGACTTGGAGAAAGCGTTCGACACCGTCTGGTTGGAGGGCCTTTTCCTCAAGCTGGTCAGACTCGGCATAAGTAAGCCATTGCTATACATGATCTATGACAAGACAACAGGTCTTCCACGGTATTTGACATCAAAAACGGTCTGCAACAGGAAGCGGATGCTTCGCCGATCCTGTTTTCCAATATTCACTGCAGATCTGATAGGTTCAATACCGGGGTACAAATCAGGTCCGACGATCGAAGAAATAAATGTCTTTTTGCAAGGTGACTTCGATTCACCTCGATTGTCAGACCGACACTTCTGTATGGAGTCTCAGTTTGCACTAAACGAAGCTATCAACTACGAGGGACTCAATCGAGTACAAAGACTGGCCTGCCTGTGCACTGAGAAGTACTCCGTCAGACGCACTGAATATTCTCCTCCAGCAGCAAGCACAGCCTTGAGACTCAAAACACTCCGACTGTGTTCCGACCTCAACATCAGCCACTCAACCATTCTCAAGTAATTCAACGTCCTTCTCAGCGACACTGACCGCCTAATACCCCGACTATCTTCGAGAAGAAAATCGCGATCAGCATTCCCTCAAGATCGGATTGCATGTCTGACAGGCGTATTTTCACAAATGGATCACAGACTAACGTGGGTCCAGAGATCTCAACATTGCTCTCTTTGAAGCTCCCTGATAACTGATCATCGCTCAAAAACAACGTGAATCAAAAGGGGTATCACCATCTATTCGGACAGTCAGTCAGCTATAAAACCTCTGGACAATGTCCTGTTTTACTCAAAAACATCCCTTAATTTCAGGCTATCTCTTAACGAGATGGCTGAGCATTTTAACATTTACCTCATGTGAGTGCCGGGATGCAGGTTCTTGGAGAAGGAGATTCAACCACGAACTGTACGGGCTGTACAGCGACATGAGTCTAGTCAGGCGTCTACGGATTCAACGCCTAAGATGGCTAGGCCATGTAGAGCGCATGGACAACAATGCTCCAGGCTGAAGTGTCTTCGACTCCGAACCAGTGGGACAACGCAATAGAGGACGACCACGAACCCGATGGCGCACTCAAGTGGAGAAGGACCTCAACCAACTTGGAGTGCGAAATTGGAGGCAGCTGGCTAAAAAACGTGCCAGCTGGAGAGGATTGCTGACCGAGGCCCAGGTTCACCCCGGACTGTAGCACCACAAGAAGAAGAAGAAGAGTGCCGGGACACGGTGACAACAGGCAACTCGCCAGGTGTGGTACAACCTCATCCCTATCAAAAGCAGGTGTAACACCTTCCATGCCGATCGGTACAGCCTACCGTCTT
Source organism: Eristalis arbustorum (assembly GCA_916610145.1). Classification (NCBI taxonomy): domain Eukaryota; kingdom Metazoa; phylum Arthropoda; class Insecta; order Diptera; family Syrphidae; genus Eristalis; species Eristalis arbustorum. The sequence goes on from OU744318.1 coordinate 38,246,234, forward strand.
GTAAGGATTCACACAATCAAAGCCACCAATGACAAGTGGCTAGAAGGCATCACCTGCCTTAGAACAAAAGAAATCTGGCCATCACTTAACCTAAAACGGTCACTCAGTCTACTTAGACTCAGCAAGCACTCATTAAGGACTCGCATAGGAGTCATAACCGGGCACTATGTAATTGGCACTGCATGGATGAAGGGGAGGTAGAACAATACTCATCATCAAATCTGCTCTTGCAGTGCTCTTGCTTGTCGTAGGTTCCTACCAGTGTTAACACAGGTCAAATTATTTATGAGCCCCAGCAGCTCAAAAAACGAGTAATTTTGAAAATAAAGCTAACGGTTTTGATAACACAATTACTGCTTATGGGAAACGAGAGACTAGTATGTTTTTTTGTTGTTGGTGGTTTTAATACTACACAGGAGCACTCAGACTCAAGACTGGTCCATTGTACTACCTACTGAAGACTGAAGACCAGAAGACGCTTCTGTGATGAAGGGCCTCGAGAATCAGCTCTCACCACATCAGCGCCGAAGACCTGCCACCTGATCCAAGCAAAGGCGAGACAGTGGCAAAAGAATGGCTTTGCCTTGCCGTCGTCCTCTCCACAGGCGTCACAGATGGTAACTTCGTTGAAACCAAGCACAGACATTACGGGGATTCCTTACAGACTTTGGGGGGGTAGACGATTGGTCTATTTAATTTACATACTGAAGAATTATGCCATCTGGAATGGAAGCCCTAACCACAGACGCAGGCAGTTTGAGAGCAGGTTCAGGTCCTGGGAAAGCTTCCTCCCATCCTTGTTTGGCAAGTTCATCGGCGATCCCATTCCCAGTGATTCTTTGGTGTCCTGGGACCCAGATGAGTTTCAGTGCATTTTGACTGGCAATTAAATTCAGAGAGGACTTGCATTCCTGAACCATCTTGGTAGTGGTCAAAGCATTTGGTAATACCTAAAGTACAAGCTGACTGTCACTACAGACACAGAAACGTCGACCGTCCACCTGTTCTTCACAATATGGTTTGTTGCCATTAGGATCGCATCGGTTTCCGCTTCGAAAAATGACGCAAATTTACTTAATGATGTGTACAGACCTCCAGACGCCAGAGCTATTTCTGGGTGCAGTGCTAGTGTGTGCAAAGGCATTTTAAAAGAAACAACATTGCGTGGGGTTTTTGGAAAAAATGAATCAAACCTAAAAATGATGAGCCCCCGAGTCAGGATATTGAAAATGAGTCCTTTTGACTCTATAGAGTCCCTGTGGTAACACTCGTTCCTACACCTAGGGGCCTACTACTTCAGCGGCCGTAACGAGCTAATAAGTGCCAGCATTGACCAGCTAAATTGCTTCACTGCAAGCACCACCTGGTTCTGATATTAGGAGACGTCAATCCGCGTGGTATCACAATGGGCCTATTCTGGCCTGAGTGTGACTGCCCTTTACAGTCAGCTACTACAACCTAACCTAACCTATTGGCGTGTCATGCCAACGATTCATCTCCCTTGGCTATCCATGCTTCGGATGATTTTTAAAAACAAACTCTAGAGTTTTGTTGCCTTTGCCGGCAAGCCTATTCCTTCTAAGCCTGGATCATCGGTGTTTTTTGGGAAATCACTTTGTCCTGCAGCTGTTCCTCTTAACTCGAGCAGTATCCTCCAATCCAGTGGATAGAATCCGAATCCTTCCTATAAGAGTTCCATATAACAGTGGGCGCTGTGAATGTCAGACTAGATAAGATCCTTGTTCTTCAGTCCTTGAGTGCTCCAAGAAATCCCATCCACACTTCAACGTTCCACCCGACACAGAGTGTGTCTCGCACTCGCACTGCCATCAATTGGTGGATCAATATTCTATTTTGCGCAAAACTCCAAGAAAGACTGCACGCAAAGAATGCCAAGAAAAGGATCACTGGAGTGAGTTGACGGACGACTATTGAACGCTGCCGCGCCGTGCGCTTGACTGCAAAATGGAGAATCGCCAAGCCATCTGTAGTCCCAAGAAATGCCCTGAGATGAAGGCAATGCAAAAAAAAAAAACACAAAATCAGGAAAATAAAATCAAGATCCTTAAGGACATGCCATACATCTCCGCACACAGATAGGCGAAGGCAGAAAAAGTTTTCTTGAAAAGGAAAATTTCCATTTCCATTCTGCACGCTTCATGCCAATCTTACCGCCCCGTCTGCATTCACTCCTTCGTTTCTCCATTTTTCTCTCCCTTCGCTTTAGGTCCTTATCCTTAGTCCTTTTTTGCATACAGTGGTTTGAGCAGGACGAAAAGAAAGCAAAAATGAGTCTTTTTTTTTTAAAAAGTACTCATACAGCAAAGTAAGTAAAGTATCCTTTTTTTTTTCTCCTGAACCGATTTTCGACGCTTCATTCAGCCACGAGGGTGGGTGGGTCTATGTTTGTGTGTGTGTTGGGCTCTGTTTGGGTGCCGGATGAGAGTGGCGAAAAAAAAAGTGTCAGAGTGTCGGTCAGGTCGGGTCGGGTTTCCAGTTTGGTCCTGCCAAAGAAACAGACGTTCCCGCTGATGGTGGTCGGCGGCCCCAGTTGAGGCGGCCCAGCGCGACGGAGTGAGCGAAGAAATTTATGGCGAAATCCTTTTTTCCTTTCCCTGTTATTATTTTTATTATTATTATTATTTTTATTTTCAGTTGTCGGGCCCGAGAAGGACAGGGGGTAATATGTCCTTCGGCCTTTCATTGCAATCATTCGGATTGAATGGAAATGGTCAATTTTGGTGTTTTATGCTCGTACATTGGGAGATGCTGGATTTTTTTTTTTGTTCGTCTGTTTGCCTTTGCCTTCGCACCTTTCCGGTGTGAGGGGGTGAGCGGGTCGGGTGGATATTAATCTTACGGGCCAAGTTTGGGAGCAGAAAGAAACCATCAGCGACGACGCAACAGAAGGAAGGAAATTAAGAAAATTGGAAAAATGGATATGGGTGTCCTTTTTACCCTTCCCCCCGCCGCAGCACAATTTCACTGTTGATCCTTTTTCTGCCTGTGAGTTTTTTTTTGCTTTTTTTTTTGTTTCTCTTGGTTCTCGTGTCCGCTTTGGAATGGTAATTCGCTTGCAAGGGGTTGTGTGTTGTGTTGTTGGTGCCTGTAGCCATGGATTGACGTGTGGCATGCCAAGGATACCCGTTGGGGTGTCTGGGCGGGGTGAATGGTGGTCATTATACACATAAGAGCCTGGACTTTGGGGATTCGATGAGTCCGTGTTAAGGGGGAATATGATCCCGAGAACCCTTCCGTTTGTCTTTTGCTTAAGTTGTTTTGCTGATGGTGATTCTTTTTCTGTTGGGTTTCTTCTGAGAATTATTTTGGTATCTTTAGAAAAGGGATTACTCGAAGGAAATTGCCAAATTCAGGATATATTGCAGTAATATTGATCCCGAAATGGCAGTGAAATTCGATGGAGATTGAATGGGATACTAGGGTGGAGGGAGGCAGCCTCTGATTGACAAGCGTATTGAAATATGGCCGAAGTGTGTACTGAAAAGTGGTGAGGTATGTTTGTGTTTGGAAGGACCTTTTGTGCTAAAGTGGGAGGCGGAGTGATTGTTACGACTTGAAGGGATATTTATGGCGAAGGCTTTATGTTTGCAAAAAAGTTATGGGTTCTGCATGAGGAGATATTACATTATTTCAAGCAATGACAAACAATGGAGCGATGGAGAAGGGCATCGCCTGCCTGGGGTACTCCACTCAGCACATAGGCAAAGGCTCAACAGAAAGCGACCATACTAGAGGTAAGGAGAAGGATTATAGATTGTGTGTGGCAGTGAGGTTCTCAGCTTTTATGTCTAGTTCGTGGCTCAGGTAGGCCAACGTGCTGGGTCCATTGTACTCCATTGTGCTCCTGTGTGGGAGTGGTGAATTACAGTGAGAGCTAGTGTAGTCTGATTCGTTGAGCACCCTGTAAGGACTGCTATGATATCTGACTGATATCTGACTCCGTCCAGGGCATGTCCTTACAGAACTTATGTATGATTGGCAGAGATTCTTCCAGCTCCGATCCCTTTCTAGCGAGTATGTCAACTTTTTCGTTTCTTTGGATTCCAGTCTGCCTCGGCACCCAGAAGAGGATCACCGCTTTTATCAATGATATCTGCACAGCATCGATGGAAAATGTCTGATGCTGTGGCCTTTTTGGTGATCGATGATCAAAGAGAGATTCACGAGGTTTTACAGTAGGACTGTTGCTCGACTGGCACATACAAGACAACCTGTAATATCTGGGCCCACCAAATGGTCAGTGGATGTTCCACCGATTCCTACGAACTTATTTATGGACGCTGCTCTTAACTTGACTTACAATTTAATCGATATTTTCGCAGTGTTATAATAATCGTTGACAGGATTATTCTACTTCGTTTCTAAGATAAGATTAACTGCAAGTGGGTCCAAACAGGGCATTCGATGTAAGTCACATGTTTACCCTTCTCGTTGACCTTAAGACAAATTCAGTAGTCTTTTTCTGCGATCGCTAAGAAACGATACGTTGAGACTCCGTGTACAGTGGTAAGATCATCCTCTCTACATAAACTTCAAAATACTTGTAAAATATTCCGTGTGGATTCTTATAGCTTCTCGTCCTGAGACTACAACAATGTTGTGCTAAAGGTATTCATGCCATAAATATGCCGATACCACATGTGCGATTCCACAATAAATTAGATAAAAACTTTAAGTTCAACTATATAAGAGCCGCTGATATAGAAAGAGAACTTTGATGAAGGGGCAGGGTCTATGCTCACAGTGCAAAGTTGCTGATCGCTCTTAACCTGGCGGGATGCCAGCATCGATCCTTGTCGATGCATAGATCAAGCTGACATGCACCTTCCAAGCGGCGCCCAATGCATGCAACGTTTCCCCAGCGGTTGTGTGGATGGCTAACAACCCACCCACAGAAAAAAAATCAGTTACGGAAGAGCAAGCAGCCTCGGATTGCTCAGGCTCAGAACTTTCATGGTTCGCCTGCCTGATAAGTAGTAAGTAAGTACTTTGATTACTCCAAAAACCGTGCTGCAACAAAAAATCTCTAATATGCTATTAGATAATATATTTGTAATAGGACCGGCCAGTGGCGCTGCGGGTAAGTTCGTCGATCCCAAACTCAACGTCGTTAGTTGCATCCCTGTTCTATTCTACAAAAATAATTTTCACAGCTCCACCTCTTTCGAGTCACTTTGTCGGTCAGACACACAAAATGTCTGCTTTATAGTTAAGCGTTGTAAGGTTTGCCACCCAGAAAAAAGACACGCGGAACAAGTGTTTATCGGACGATCGCTTTATTGCAACTGATTGATGACAATGCTTAGCATACTTAGCATAACAACGAGTGTACATAGCGTGATCTTATATTAATGTTAACTTAACACAACTGTACGTCATACGATCTTGTACATTAAAACAATTGAAAACAATAACATGATTATGTGTGTGTACGTGGTGGATAAAGGGTGACACCTTAGAGAATGTATTTTTATATATATGACTCGATCTTATTAAAACTCCTACAGTTCGATCATCCTGACTATAAATCGTCCCAGATTTATCAACGAGTACACTCACATGAATCATTACAATATGAAACTTAAATAAATTGACAAACTTTGAAAAATTAAAACGAAACTTAGAATTCACTTCAAATTATGTAACGAAATATTTCTTAAGTATCATACAAAGCTAGTATGAAATTCAATATACATAGTTCACAAAAGGATATAATTCATATTACAAAATATTTATATAAACGATTCGATACGTTTAATCACAAATTAAAAGACGTATGGTTTCATGTTTTCAGGAGATGTTACTCCTTCGTAAGGAATTCTTGAAATTTGAAGATTTTCAAGATCTTTTATCAGAAATCTGTCATTTGGCAGTAGTTTTACAATTTCGAATGGCCCTTTATATTTGGGAATGAGTTTCTTATTAATGCCCGGAGTATTAACGATATTTTTAATCATAACATAATCGCCAATAGAATACGCAAACGGTTTTTTATGTCGCTTATCAAAGTAAATTTTATTAGCTTCTTGACTTCGAACAGTTCTCTCATTTGCTTCTTTCCTTATTGCATTCAAATCTCTTGCCTCTTCAGCTATGACGTTTTCTTCTAAATACTCTCTGATCCTATCACACACCTCTCCCTTCTGAGCTATTCCGAAAAGCAGCATACTCGGACTAAAGCCTGTACTCTTATGCACAATATTGTTAAGAGCAAACTCTACTTTATACAAATGCTTCGTCCAATCACCTGGTTCTGTTTCACATTCTTTAGCCAACATAGCCAACATAGTTTCACATTTTTTACCGCGCAACCTGTCTAGGAGATCCTCAATGAGGTCATCTAATATTTTTTGTAGCTCTAGCTTATGAGCATACGGCAATCGTCGCGGCGCGCAATGCAAAGTACTGTTCGGATTAGTAAGAGTTATCGTCATTTCATAATCACAAATCCCGTTTGATAATCTATAATCCGGCCAACTATTTTTCTTAATTCAACTTTCTCATTATAGCTCAAGTTTTCATTTATTTTTAAAATTACGTTATCATCGCGATCGTCACACGTATCGATGTTTAAAATATTATTCTCTTTAACATTATCTTCATCACAATCATCATTTTCATTTACAAAATCTTTAAAAATTTTCTTTTCTTCTAGTGTCAGTTTTATATTTGAGTTCTGAAGGAAATCTCTTCCTAAAACTATTACATTTTTCATCATATTATTTTTGACTACATACAAACATAAATTAACATAATTTTCACATATATTAACACAACTATTTGCTTTGCCAAATACAACAAGCTTACTATTATTTATACCCACGAATTCATCCGTTAAAGTTGCTGAAGACGTCATCAGGTAGGAGGGCATGTACTGCTGCTGCACAAAACTGATGGGGCTGCCGGTGTCGATCATGGTTCTTGCAGTAATCGTTGTACGAACAGCTCCAGGTTGATTATTGTTAAAGTAAAACTCGAACTCACCATGAAAATCTTGTAGAAACGTTGTCTTCGCTGGATCAGCTTCTTGTAACACCATCACTGCAGTAGATTGTGGGCAATTTTTCACCATGTGCCCTTTGTGTCCGCACCGAAAGCATGTACCTCGTTCTCTTCTAGGTTTTGGACACTGACTGGAAATGTGACCATCACCATCACAATTGTAGCACTTCAATGTTGACATTCTGCTTGATTGTTGTACCGTATTCTTTTGCGGAATTACATTTCGAATTGATGGATGATATTCCGACTTCATTCTTTCGTATTTTCGAAGGACACATTTCAACTCCGATATACTGTTTGCCGTAAGCAAAATCTGCTTGTTGAAACTGGAATCAGGAATCCCTCTGATTATGTAGTTAACAACATCAGTTTCTTCAATATCAGCGGCGTCCGCTATCTCTTGCATGCTTAACACATACTGTTGAAGATTCTCGTCCTTATGCTTTCGCCGGTTACGAAGAGAATTATGCACGTCTGTTGCTGTAGCGTGTTGATGGAATTCTTTGAGCAACGCTTCTTTTAACTCGTCCCACGATTTGCACGAGGTTGATCTTAAGAACAACTTTGCGGTACCCTTTAACACACGCTGCGCATAAATGAAACACTTTGAATCATCCAGATTATACAATGCTCTGGAATCATGAATGCACTTAATCCATTTTGAAACAGGGTAATTAACGTCACCAGAAAACGTATGCAAAGATTCCTCTATATCTCGGAACGAATACCTCGAGTCAGTTGTATCCCCAGAATTGTTCAACTCTGCCAATTTCTTCCGCAAGGTCCGAATTTCTTCCTTCATCTTTACAACTGCTCGCAAACGTTCCAGGTCCTGTGATGCTATTCTGCTCTCCACTTCAAGATCAGAATTATTTTCACTTACAATTTCTTCCAGCACACTCGGAGGAAAGAACTGCTCCATCTGCTGATCAGTTAACTGCGAAACGGCTTCTTCCAGACGAATCTTCAACGTTGACTTCGCCCCACTTGTTGCCAAACCAATTTTGCTTAAAATTTCTTTTAACTGTGGCACGGTTGCAATTTCAATAAAGTACTTGGCACGTGTGGTCATTTTAATCGAATTAAAATTTAACTTGAAAAAAAATGACACGCGATCCCACTTCTGATAAGATGTAAGGTTTGCCACCCAGAAAAAAGACACGCGGAACAAGTGTTTATCGGACGATCGCTTTATTGCAACTGATTGATGACAATGCTTAGCATACTTAGCATAACAACGAGTGTACATAGCGTGATCTTATATTAATGTTAACTTAACACAACTGTACGTCATACGATCTTGTACATTAAAACAATTGAAAACAATAACATGATTATGTGTGTGTACGTGGTGGATAAAGGGTGACACCTTAGAGAATGTATTTTTATATATATGACTCGATCTTATTAAAACTCCTACAGCGTATTGAAAAAAGTAGTTCAACTGCAACGTCTTTTAATCTAATCCGGAGTTCCGGAAAAAAAAACTCTTGCGAATCAGCGTTAAATAGTATTCCAATGAGTTGGACTCCTCCTTCCAATGTGGCTGCTGGTAGTTATGTCTGAGCTGTATCATTGAATCTTAAAAGAGCATTCGAGGCAATTGACAGAAATATTTAGCTGCAAGAGCTTCAAAGATATGAAGTTAGAGGCAACGAACTAAAGTGGTTTGGGTCTTTTGTAAGCAGTACTACTTACTTACTACTTATCAGGCAAACAACCTACGAAGGGTGCGAGTCTGAGCAATTGCTGCCTTCCATCGGTGACAGGCCTGGATACGCTGCTTCCAGTCATCAAGGCTCAGCTGTCTTGCATCCACGATGACTTGGTCTCTGTACCGAAAGTTCGATCTTCCTCTCCTTCTCGAACTAGGAGCCTGGGATTCGAAGTGGCTCTTTGCTTGAGCGTTGTTGTCGATTCCAGAAATAAGAGTCAACTATATTTTTTTCCCCACTCCACAAAAGAGGGGAATGTGAGAGTGGTGGAAGTCCCTTTTACAAGACCTATAGATCCACCACAATATGGCGACCGATTTGTGGATTTTGTGGGATAAAAGCGAGAGATTTTGTCCGAAAATCGTCTGAAGTTGGCCACAACCATGTACTATTGTCCGAAGAGTGTTCAGTTGGCTCATGACCTTAATGGAAAGATTGGGTGAATAAAAATGTATTATTTAGAGGAATATTTTCCATCAATTTAATCCATTAATGTAATATATAGAGTATTTCTAAGAAAAATGAAGTCACTTTCATAGCTTCTTCTTGATTGGCGCTACAGTCCGGGGTGGACCTGGGCCTCAACCAACATGCCTCTCCAGCCAGCACGATCTTTCGCCAGCTGGCTCCAGTTGCGCACACCAAGCTGGTTGAGGTCCTTTTTAACTTGTGTGCGCCATCTAGTGCGAGGACGTCCTCTGTTGCGCTGTCCCAATGGCTCGGTGTCGAAGACTCTTCGGGCCGGAGCTGTGGTGTCCATCCGCTCTACATGACCTAGCCATCTTAAGCGTTGGATCCGAAGACGCTTAACTAGGTGCATGCCGCTGTACAGCCCTTATAGTTCGTGGTTGAACCTTCTCCTCCAAACGCCATCAACGCAAACATGACCAAAGAACGTACTTTTCTCTCAAAACAACCAAGAGCTTCTTCATCCGCTTTCAATAGCGTCCATGTCTCTGTGCCATAGATCAGAACTGGGATGATCAGAGGTCAATTTGGTGTTTCGAGAGATGGCTCTGTTACTCAATTGCATCTTGAGCCCAAAAAAAGCAGCGATTGGCAAGAGTAATTCTGCGCTTCATCTCGGTACTGGTGTTGTTGTCCCTATTTACTCCAGAGCTACCTCAAAGTTTCTGCAGCCCAATATGACGCTCTGTCCGAGACGTCGATGTTGTGCGTCCTTCCGTGATGACAGCATGTACTTTGTTTTGCCCTCATTCACCGCTAAACCCATTTTAGCCGCCTCCGTTTCAATACAAGCAAACGCCTCATTGACGGCTCGCTGAGTTCGGCCAGACACGTCAATGTCGTCCGCGTAAGCTAGCATTTGAACGGACTTTTGGAAGATCGTGCCTCGGGTGTTTACGTTTGAGTTTCGCACGATCTTCTCCAGGACGATGTTGAAGAAATCACATGACAGCGCGTCGCCTTGCCTAAAACCTATTTTGACATTGAAGGTCTCGGTGAGTTCGTAACCGACCTTGATGGAGCAGCGAGAGTTCTCCATCGTCATCCTGCACAGCCTGACGAGTTCGGCAGGAATGTCAAAACTAGACATGGCGTTGTAGAGCTCGTCTCTATGCACGCTGTCATATGCGGCCTTGAAATCGACAAATAGGTGGTGGGTGTCGATCTGCATCTCTTGAGTCTCTTCCAGGCTCTGCCGCAGTGTGAAGATTTGGTCTTTAGTCGATTTGTCGGGCCGGAAGCCGCACTGGTACGTGCCGATTAGTGCGGTGCAAACGGCTTTACACGTTCACACAGTACGCTGGATAGGATCTTGTAGGCGACATTGAGCAGAGATATACCTCTGTAGTTCTTGCAGGAGGTAGGATCGCCTTTCTGGTGGATGGGGCATATGGAGCTGATATTCCAGTCGTCGGGCATGCTTTCATCTTCCCAAATTCGGCAAATGATTTGGTGCATGCTCCCTACCAATACAGCTTTGAAAAGCTCCGATGGTAAGCCATCTGAACCTACGGCTTTGTTGTTCTTCAGCCTTTTAATGGCTGTACCGACTTCTTCAAAGCTAGGTGGAACGACTACTTCGTCGCCTGGAGTTGGGATTTCCGGGTTCCCTATCACTCTCTTTTGGTCAGGCCCGCTAAGCAGCTGTTGGAAGTGCTGCTGGAACACATCGACTATTCCCTGTGGGTCCGTAACTAGGTTACCCTCGCAATGTCGAAGAGCCTGGGTGCCTTTCCTAAAGCCTGTGTCGCTTACACTTGCAGTGTGCGGCGCAATTATTTGCCAGTCAACTGAACCAAGCCGCCACTATCTGCAGTGGGTACCGAAAATAGGTGGACGACACGATCTTAGCAATGGTCGTCGCACATATTGGCCACAATCGTCTCACGTTAGTGTTGACGCCGTGGGATCTATTCATCATGTGGTGATTGATCATGGCAGCATTCTCGTGAAGGTGGAAGTGGACAGATCTGTGGATCTTCGGTGGGCTGACATATCATCTAAAAATGAGCGACCATGTCGCTTATATCGCGACCTGAAAATACATGCCATCGTATCACATGGAGTGGCTACACATGGTACGTGTGCACATTACAGAGCCCAACATCACCCTAGTGTGCTGGTTAACGGTGGTTGCGACCGAAAAATAGGACCATATTCGCCAGAGTAGAGGTTCACAAACCACACCCCGTTCCATAGTGCGTTGAATAGCGGTTGTTGCGACCGAGATGTGTCCATGGGCATCAACAACATCAAATCCACAATCTGAACAGCCATTGTTGGTGGGCACATCATGCACCGTCGTCTCATTTGAACGTTGGCAACAACCAACTACCAATCAAAAACGACGATCTCACAAAAAAATGAGTGTCAACAATGAATTTCACCAGAAGAGGTATTCATATTCGGCCATTTTCTTTCTAGTCCATGGCGGCAATTTTAAAGTGTTGGCGTTGAAAATGAAGAGTGGCATGGAATTCTGTGTCATTTGACACATGTCTCGAAAGATTGGCGGATTTTTTAAGAACAAGTCGTCCGTTTCGTGAATTCAGTCCCATTTGCATACATCACTTTGATATATTTCTTAAATAGAATTCTAACAGAAATGGGCAAAGTTATGTCAATGGTGTCGCGAAAAATTATTCGCTTCAACGTTGAAAACCGGGAACATCGCGTATAAGAACGTGACAAGCCAACGCCGGCACCAAAATTCGAATTGAACATCAAAGACATGCAAAGAGCCTTAGATCTTGATCCGGATTTGGTGGAAAAGCTAAACAAAAAGGACACACATTTGGATGATCGCTTAAAGAATGTTTATGTAACCTCAGAGGATCGTTACATCGATTACGGCTTGAAGAACAAGGAAACTCCGAATCGGTCTATGCCGCTCGACAGGTCGGCCGTGGATGACTTTGAGTTTGGTTTTCAGGAGCCAAACCGGGTTGCACCACGACGATGTACACTGCGGCAGGCAATGAAATTCATCACAGATCATCAAGCCGAGCCGGATTTATGGACGCAGAAAAAGATTGCAGACGATTACAAGATCAAGGAGGATGTTGTTGAAAAAATCCTCATGTACTTCAAAAGCTTCCAAATTTTCATACCCAGCATCCGGCTCGAAGGATCATGGAAAATGTTGAAATGTTGAAAAATGAGAAAAATATCTCCGAACAAAATGATTTCAATAAAAGAAGAATTATTTAAACGTTATAAATGAAAATGTATTTATTTTCCGTCTGAAAATGTGTGGAGTACGATTTGCCACTCGGCAGTGCCAACATTACATTAAACTTAAAGAATGGTTTTATATGTGACGACATTTAATGTTTCGTTAAGTTATGTGTAATTCAAATTACTAATCGATAATTATTACATTATATGAATACAAATGTATTAATTAAAAGAAGCACTTGTTTGATCTCAAACACCTCTGTAATGGCGACCGATCCTAAAAAGACCCAAAAGGTGCAAAAGACACTCACCATCGGTTCATCGACCATCGACCAAATTTTCATGCGTCGGCAGATCTGGGAAAAGACTAAAGAGATACATATCTACTAGAGGTCTACATGAATGTACTCATTTGAATTTTCTTACAGTGTACAGTACTTCAGTGTACTCTATTAGTTGAAATCATTCGGTATAGTCTGCACTGAAAATGAGTACTGCTATTCGAGAAACAAACATTGTACAACATTCGACCTGATAACGAAACGAATACACTGTTTGATTTCGGTCTGATTCGGGGGTGTTTTACTCAAATGAATCAAGTTCACGCATAACTGGCCAAAATACACCGAGTGCACCGAATAAAAAACAAAAGAAATGACTGCTCTCTCTGTCTCTTACTTTCATCGAGTGTAGGAGTTATGATCGTATTATTTATTAACAAACGATCAGAGCCAGTGAAGTAAAAATAAGTTCACGCAGTAAAGACGCCATGACACTGTGCATTTTTCGCCTTTCTGGTCTGTGTGTAGTATGGCAGTTACCGTATGATTCTCCATTCTTTGAAGACGCGTTATAGAATAAAGACCTGTAACAAGAACGTGCTCCGTGACAATGAAAACACATATGTGACTTTTTTTTGACGAGTTTAAAATATTACAGTGGTGGCACATGCATCAACTCGAGTTCCAACTTTTATACAAAACAATTTGTAAAATATTAGCTAGAGCTTCGGACTGGGTCTTTTCTTCGGCTAGACAGTTGATCTCAGAAAAAAGTAGTGTCATAAGTTCCGACTAAGTTTTTGTAAACCAATTAATGTTCTTAAATTATAATGCTAACAAAACCGAAATTTGTATTAATTCCCATGAACATTGAAATGCCTAATATTTTGGAAAAAAATACACATAATACATACATATACAACGTTCTTAACCCTTTATTTTAGTTCAATGTATTGCACATACTTTTTATTCTGCTACATTTTGAATACACTAAGAATAATGAGTTTACATAATAATAATAATAACCCAACATGTACTCGGTGTACTCGATGTACTCGGTGCAGTGTACCCGCTTTATCTGCGTACACTGAACCTAATGTTTGGTTATTAAAGGGTGAAGTACTCACTCAGAAATCAAATATAAGGTGCTTCATTCATTTCTCTTTTTAAGATGTGAGTCCAATGAATCATGTACTCGAAAAAATATGAATGTCTTGAAACTGGTTTCAAGACATTCATTGCAGACCTCTAATATCGACACACTCCGCCTGTTTGTCAAGACGAGCTACACAATGCCATGCCCAAGCCCTGACATTCAATGAGCCAAAGCCCTGACATTCAATGAGGATGGTGAACTCTCGCTGCTAGATCAAGGTCGGTTACGAACTCACCGAGATCTTAAGTATTAAAAAAGATTTTGGCCACACGCTGTCATGTGATTTTGATGCGACAGCGTGTTGTCTAAATCATGTTTGGACACTGAAGGTCTCGGTGAGTTCGTTACCGACCTTGACGGAGCATTGTACTTGGGAAGATCGTGCAAAACTCACTCGCCAACACAAGAGGCATGCTTTTCCAAATATCCTTGCAATTGCTAGCGTACGCAAACGACATTGACGCGATTGAACAAACACATTCAACCGTCATTGAGCGGAAGAGTCTAAAGTGGGTCTAGTGGTAAGCCAGGGAAAAACGAAGCACATGCTGTCATCACGACATCTTGGACACAGCGTCATCAAATGAGGAAGTCAAGGACTTCGTCTACCTCGGCTCTAGAGTAAAGAGGGACAATAACACCAACACCGAGATCAAGCGCATGACTACACTTGCCAATCACTGATTCTTTGGGCTCAGAGATGACTCTGTTACTCAGGCAATTGCAACACCAAGCTGACCTTATGTAACACTCTGACCATCCCTGTCCTGCTCTTTGTCATGAGAGAGACATGGACTCCGTTGGAAGCAGATGAAGAAGCTCTTGATCGTTTTGGGAACAAAGTTATGCGTGCAATCAGTGTTCCTGGAAGAGAAGATTCAACCACGAATTGTACGGGCTGTACAGCGGCATGGCTGTACAGCGGCATCCCCTCTAGAGGGGATGGACTTCGCTGTCTTGAAGACTCTTCGATACCGAACCAGTAGGACGACTCAATAGAGGACGCGCTCGAACGAGATGGGGCACACAAGTGGCGAAGGACCTCAACCAACATGGTGTGCGCAGCTTGGGGCAGCTTGCGAAAGATCGTGATGATTGGGGAGGCATGTTGGTTGAGGCCCAGGTCCACCAGAGACTGTAGTGCCATTTAAAGAAGTTATCGCCACTGGCTGTGATAAGCTCTGATGGATAAGACTCTATGCTCACAGCCTTATTGTTCTTTCACCTCTTCCATCCTTTTTGATTGATGGTGGAAGACTTATTGAGGGGATTGTCTGTTGCTCCCTCATGGTCACTTCTGCCTAGCAGCTGTTATACGTGCTTCTTAAGGCCCAAACCCATAGAATCCGTTGCGTGCGTTGCGTCTTGTCAAAAAATTGACAACTCGAAAGATCTAATAAGAGGGAGCCAGTCAACGAGTGTGGGCTGTATGTGGAATGCATCAGATTTTTGTGAATGTCAATTGCCACGCACGCACCGGATTCTATGGGCTTGGGCCTTTAGTTCATTGGCATTTCAATTCGGAAGTATACCG
Source organism: Eristalis arbustorum (assembly GCA_916610145.1). NCBI lineage: Eukaryota > Metazoa > Arthropoda > Insecta > Diptera > Syrphidae > Eristalis > Eristalis arbustorum. Next base: position 38,261,588 of record OU744318.1, read on the forward strand.
AAATGCTTCTCACTCTTCGTGGAACTTGAAAATTGTGAAACCTCTCTTTGTTGGCTGGTGACGCTTTTTGACATTGGCTAGCCGAGTTCTGAATCGTGCTCGCAAAGTACGTGAGCAGAAAGTCATTATCTCTGATCGATCACTCTGTCGAAGACGTTTTAGCTACCGAGTAGTTAGTTGTCAGGTTCCCAGAACTCAATTATAGCCTGTAAGACGAGAACGTGGTGGCCCGTGGCGTTGTGGGTACGTGCGTCGACTCCAAGCTCGATGTCGCAGGTTCGATTCCCGCTCTGAGCGACAGAAATAATTTTCACGGCCCCACCTCTTTCGAGTCATTGACAATGCTCAAAGAGTATTTCCTGTCTAGAAAAAGTTTCTCAAACTTGGCCGTTCGGATTCGGCGTAAAACTGTAGGCCCCTTCCACTCGTGAAAGAGCAATAGCACGCACAACACGAGTGGTTGTTGAGAAACTAGGCCCTGGCCCTCTATGGGCTGTAGCGCCACCCATATTATTATTAAGACGAGAACGACAAGCCGTGTTATTATATGACTCGCCTCATTTCACTATACGAGCTGTAATTGCCTTGAAGTATAGTGAAAAGTCAAATCAGTACGCCGGTAAATCGTCTGCCAAGACATAACGAGAATGTCGCCAATTTCTTCCCGACATTCCGGAGGCTTGCAGTTGGTCTATCTACATCCTAACGTGCTCTCGAGAAGTATATTCATCGATGGAAGTCCTAACCAAGGACACAGGTAGTCCCAGCACAGATTCACGTCCAGAGAGGGCCACCTCAGGACCACCTCAGGACCTGCGGTGATCCAAGTTCCCGTCGTCAAATGGTCGCACACTCTACTGCTTTTGAGAGGCTCAACTATGGCTACTTTTACACGAGCTAAATGTTACAGCCAGCTTTTCCATCTTTAAGGCAAGGGAGGCTAAGCTTTTCCTGTGTCTCACCTCTCTTGCCTAAAAGACGGAAAAGCTTGCTGTCGAAATTTACTTACTTACTTAAGGTGGCGCCACAGTCCGGGGTGGACCTGGGCCTCAACCAACAAGCGTCTCCAGCCACCTCGATCTTTAGCTAGCTGTCTCCAGTTTCGCACGCACAGTTGGTTGAGGTCCCTTTCCACTTGCCTGCGCCACCTGAGTCGCGGTCTTCCTCTACTGCGCCGTCCCTCGGGGGTGGATTCGAAGACTTTTCGGGCCGGAGCATTGGTTTCCATCCGCTCTACATGACCCAGCCATCTCAATCGTTGGATCTTCACTCCTCTGGCTAAGTCGATGTCGCTGAACAGCCCGTATAGTTCGTCGTTGTATCTCCTCCTCCCACTCACCATCTATTAAAGATGGGACTGAAAATCACACGAAGAATTTTCCTCTCGAAGCAACCAAGAGCTGCTTCATCCGCTTTTGACAGAGTCCATGCCTTCGCGCCACATAGCAGAACTGGGACGACTAAGGTCTTGTAAAGCGTTACCTTGGTTGTTCGAGAGAGGGCTTTGTTTACCAGTTGCTTTCTTAGCCCAAAGAAACACCGATTGGCAAGAGTTGTTCTTTGTTTGATTTCAGCGCTGGTGTCGTTGTCTGAGTTGATAGCGATTCCTAGGTAGACAAAGTTTTTAACTTCCTCAAAGTTTTATCTGTCTGGCGTGACGTTCTGACCGAGACGTCGGTTGTGGGTGTCCTTTCTGCCGAAATTAGCGTGTGTAAAAGTACTCTATCGAAGCTCTACCTACATAAGTAGTCCCACCTCAGTTTCGGGTCCCAAATGAGTCTTCTCTGATCCTTCTCAAGCAAGTTCACAGGTGATCGCATTTACCGTGATCCCGTGCTGGCTCCGGACTCGAAGATGAATGGTACTGAAAATTCCAAGAATGAGAGAAGTGAGATCCCCATTTTTATTTTGTTCCGCAACTGACAACAGTGCTTTTTCCAATCGCCCCCAACTTTTGGAGGAGAGTCAGAAGAAGGAGATATAACAATTATTTCTCGTGCAGAATTACAACGAATGTAATTTAATCATGCAAGCCCACTGCATATACCTACCGCTCCTGGAAGTGCGACACACACATTTGCTAGCCACCGGACGTAGAATGAAGCACGAACACACCAGAAATATTTCCATTCTTCCTCAATCGCATTCGAAAGGAGACCTGAGAGAGAGAAAGAGGGCGACCGAGAGGAATAAAAATAAAATATGCAGGACACAGTTTGCCTTTAGCCTTACAAAACACTTTCATCCGCCAAGTGTACCCAACGTCCTTCAACCTTCCACCCCCTCAACTGCTCTGAGATACAGCACAAATTTCACAAAGTGAATGACTGTATCCCGACAAAAGGCGAAAAAGCAGAGACTCTGCACACATTCTCGTCTATTTCCTCAACTATATCGGGCTATGATGAGCGTACGCTTGTGTATGTGGATTCAATAAATGTCCTGTGCACACAAGAATCATCTGCCGTTGTTGCCGGCTGGCCCGTTGGGTGGCGAATGACTAGCAAAAGCCAACAAAACTGAGTTCAGAAATGAAAGTCCTGATACGGCGAGCATGAGCAAGCGAGATGCGAAGTCTCAGCGATGCCAGTGAGTACGAAGGAGACGATGAACGAGCCACCATGGTGGGTGATGCAGAGAGAGAGAGAGAGCGGATGAATAATGTCCTTTATACCAGAGCACCGCCTGGTAGACGTTGAATGAAAGTTCGTCGCTGTACAACCTTCCATGTCTGTTGGAATAAAAAATTAACATTAATCCGAAACAGGGATGCCACTTTAGAGGAAAATTGTACAAACGCTTGGAATATTTCTGCCTGAGGTGATGCTGGCTCGCAGATTAGCAAACAATGGCGAACGAGTGTAGAGTAAAAAAAAAGTGTCAGCACTGATCACCCCCACTGTACGAAGCACAAGCACACAAGGCTCTGCACTACCGGTGTCACGTTGGGGTACAGACGCAGCTCGGTGCCTCGCTCGCTTGTGCTGTGTGCCACATGTATCGGTATGCCCACACAGTGACAGTGGCGGAAACATAACCAGAAGGATAATGTTATAATGCTTCGGAGTCCTTCTGTTCGTCTATTATATTGCCATGCACACCCCAGCGTTTCCCCCATTTGAAGCCGAGCCCCACTGGCTGTTGATGTGACTCCCTGAACAGAGTGACTGACGGACACGAATGAAATCGAACGACCGACTGAGGAGCTGCACGAAAGCGAGGGACGTTCGGGCCGCCGGGCACCGGCCGCACCGAGTCAGAACAGAAATGGCGGAGGCCAAAGCTACCAGGCGAGCAGACACGGCAGAAGGCAGCTCTCGTCGGTCGTCCTCGGAACGCGTACACCGACGTGGCATGGGTCATGGCCCACAAAAAGAAAAAAAATGGAAAAACCAACTCTCATCTGACGGCGGTGGGCTGCATGTGTGTGCGTGGACCTTTCTCTTTCTCTCTGCTTCCATTCCGGCCATCACAATCTGATTAAGTATTCACACCATGTCCCAACATCCCCACACACCCACCCGTCGGGAGGAATCATCGGTTTTTTGTTTGTGTTCCACTGTTTGTTGCTTCTTCTCGGTTGTAGCTTCAGTAATTTCAGTCCACAATGGTTTTATTGCACTATACACCACCCGACGGGCAACCCTGTGTTAAGCCACATATTCACCTTGCGCCGGATGGTGGCGGCGACGGTTAAGGTAGTGGGCACAGTCAAACGGGAGTGTGTGTGTTGAAATAGTGCTGAAATACACTGGCAAACTTTTCCATCCGCAGTCCGTTTTGTCCTTTTTTCGGTTCGACTACATGCTGCTTGTGTTGGTGAATGAGTTTTGTTGCCGAATGCGTTGGCTGCAGGGGGGGGGGGGGGGGGGGGTGGGCTGCAGTGGTAATCACATAACGGGTTTCAATATTTTCACCACTGGAGTAAGTCATGTCGGGTATCTAGATTGGGAGGTTTTGTGGATGGAAAATCATCCTTTTTGTTGAAACACCCCCGCCGTCCGCCCTGAGATGGATGTTTTGATGCGGCCCTCTGTGTGTGCGTGTGTGTGTGTGTGTGGGTCGACAAGGGGGTGGCACTACACCAAGTGGGGATGAACGATGATGAATGTTGGCAGTGTTGGTGCTGCCGATGATTTTCTCTCTTTTATCCTGGCAATTTCATCTTTCTTCTTTTATTTCACGTTTTTTCTTTCGCCCTCTTCCCTTCTTTTGTTCGCCTTTTCTTTTTTTGTGCTGTTTTGCGACCCGTTTGTTCCTTTTTGTTCGCTGAGGGTGATATAAAAGTGTATGCATGAAATGCCGTACACAAGTGCGGTGGCTTGGGGTGGCGCACAGCAGCAACAGTATGGGTTGAGTGGTACGACGGAGGTTAAGCTTGTCATTTTGGTGTTTCTTCTGGCGCAATGGGTTTGCTCGCTTTGTGCGACTGTGTGTATGTTTGCACGAGCTATACACAAACCAGTATAGTTAGATTTTTCGTTGGCTTGTTGAGAAAATAAAAATGGAAAAACGTTCGTGTGTTCCCGCGAGGGAGTGTGTGCGTCCTTTTGTTTCTGTATCCTTGTATGTTAAGAAAACAAATAGCACAAATTTATCGGTGAATGAATGATTACGCGACGAGATCAAGGATGTTGCCAGGAGTGATCGATTTTTGCGAAAAGAGGGTAGCAACAGTTTGCAATTTGAAAGGGTGGCAGGTTTACAGACCTTCTCGGAGGATAGAGTCAACGTTCCAAGCCTGAGTGATCTTCGTAGTTTGGACTTGAATTAACTGACGTCTGAGGTTGCTACAATCCCATGATAGATCCTGATACCACACTGATTGAAGCGGATGCTCTGAGTCCAATTAGCCCTTTCGACAAGGCGGCTTGGCTGATGTGTCACTCAGTTGTCAGATGTTGTTGAAACAGTTGAGTTGCCAGCAATACCCAGAGCACTGTACGCATGTAGTGCTGGCAGAAATCATTATACGGGACCCCAATCCTGCATATTAAGAGACCCTTTATCGACGTCGATGGGAAGCCCGGCAACTGCTATACAACGCCTGCGCAGACCACTCGAGATGACGTGATTTCTATATTCGCTTCGTTTTGTTACCTTTAAGCCATAGCAGCTTATTTCATTGCGGAACCGAGATGGTAGTGGAGTGAGCAGCAAGCAATCAGTAACCAAGAATGCAATGCTACTCGGCCAGAGCTCTACACAGCCTCTGTATTTAATCAGAGGCCACTGGCAGTCATCTTTAAATCGTGAAAGGGTAAGGACGTATAAGGTACGGTGAGGTTAGGTAAGCTGGGTGACTGTGTGGACCCATTGTGATGCCTAATGAGGGGCCGACGATGTTTTTGACTCCGGCTTCTTTAAAATTGAGCCATGCCATCATGTCCTAGTGAACCTGTAAAGAGATGTTAGCGGCATGTCTTTCAGATCGTGAAGGTCGTGGAAGCTTAGCTTTGTCAAACACAGTCGGTGTTTGCTTTTTGGTAGCTCCGACTTACATTCGATGGGAAGTTTTAGAGTGGATGCGAGTAATGCTCACGGTCTCAGAACATATCTCATTGCTGTGTGTGTAAACCAGCCGTATTAGCGCTTCGTGAAACACAGGTAGGTGAAAATACCGAGTTATGGGATTTGAACCTGCCTGGGTATTACTTATTACTTACCACAGTCTCTCCATTTACGTGCGTAATGATGTAGCTTACCAACTTCAACCACTTTACGGCCTCTGTTCCAATCCGGAATTTGATTTTCCGTGGTTAAGATCTCATGTCCGTAAGCATTTACTCCACTACTGCTTTATTTACAGAAGTCCAAACTTGAATAGCAATTCAACTTTTAACGAATTCAATCCGATTCTATCTCAGGAATTGTCTCCCTGTATCCTCACACTCACATTGCCATTGCAGGAGAATTCAATTTCTAATTGACTTCGACATTCAGGCCAGACAACACCCGAAGGAAGGTACGTTGAAATCGTTGCTGAGGTAAACAATCTGACCCAGCTTGTAAATGAGCCCACACGAATACCTGACATTGCAGATCATTCCGCCAGGTCCAGTGTGTACCTGTTTCTCACCTCTCATCCTGATAAATATTCTGTTGATCTAGGCTCGTCAGATCACTGTGTCGCATCAGATAATTTCTCGTTGTCGCCACAAACAGAGAACAAATCCCAAAAAAAAAACATTATGGCTATACGATAAAGCCAATTGGAGCGGACTCAACAACTTCATTAAGAATTTTAACTAGTGACTGAGTTTCCTCGATAGTGACGTGGATGCCGCTGCTATTGTGATCACAAACATTCTTCAGCTGGGCATGAGATCCTTCATTCCGCAATGAGTGAAGTGTATCAAACCCAAACTAAATGCATGGTATGAGTCGAGCTGCAAAGAGCAGAATGAGATAGTTGACTTTCCGGCTATACAAAGCCAACCCCACTGAGGAAGACCGGAGTAAGTTTAAACGGGCCAGAAATGACTGCAATGCAATCCGACGTGCGTCAACGGCACATGAGAAGCCGTCCTGAATCTGAATCCGAATTCATGATCTTCGTGTTCTCTTGCATCGTGTGCACACCAGAACTGCCGTCTGATCCAGTATGCCAGAGCGGTGACCATAAATCGTTTCCATTTGCCCTGTAAGCCCGCCATGTCAGTCGAAGTGCGAAATTCCCCCATGAACTAAAGTTGAGCCAAAAAGTGCTACAATGTCCCAAGGGTAGCAAACACTTTTGGTCATTTGGTCATTTGTGAAAAACGCCTCGTTCTCAATTCCCACGCTCATTTAGAGAATCTGCTTGCGGCGCATTTTGCAGCCAGCTTAACAATGCCAGATCGTAATTTGTCCCCACATGTACTCGAGAGCGTTGATTTCAACATGGGACAAATTCACTTCCGCACTCGTACAGTTGCAGATCTCGACGTACTTAGATCCGTTGGCCCAGATGGTATTCCGCCAATACTTCTGAAGAGGTGTTCTTCTTCGCTGGCCAAACCAATGCGAAAGCTTTTTCATCTATCCTACACTTCAGGTCGCTTTCCGAGTAGACGGAAAACAGAGAGAGAACAAAGATAGTGAAGAGTATCTTCTCTTTGTTCTACGTATCCACAACCTCTCCAGATGTCGCCCAAGCGCACCGATTACCATTCGGAGCAGCTTTTTATCGCATGGGGTCATCGGATTTACACTGTTGTATCTAACATCCGAGTCGTCTCACAGATGGATTTGGAGATTTTTTCAAAGCACATTTGCTGTTCCTTTGGTGGCCCGTGATGTTGTGGGTATGTGCGCCGACCCCAACCTCGACGTCGAAGGTTCGATCCCCGCTCTTTGCGACAAAAACAATTTTCACGGCCCCACCTCTTTCGAGTCACTGCCAATGCTCAAAGAGTGCTTCTGTCTGGAAAAAGCTTCTCAAACTTGGCAGTTCGGAATCGGCATAAAACTGCAGGCCCCTTCCACTCTTTAGAGAACAATAGCACGCACAACACGAGTGGTTGCTGAGAAGCTAGGCCTAGGCCCTGGTTGCGGATAAGCTAAGCCCTGTCACCCTCTTATTATTATTTACTGATCCTATTATCCTATCATGCACTTCCTTATGGTCATCTGCCAATGGAGGCTTGGGATGTGTCGATTTCGGCCCTTTCCGGGCAAGTTTAACTGTTGCGTCATTGTCTCCATGCCTTGGGACCCAGCATAGAGTAGTCCAGTTCTGCGTACTAAGAACCTTTAGTTCTTCACTGCAACCCGCGCCCAGCTTCGACTTGATCTCTATAGCCGAGATTGCTTGATTGGCCGTTTGACTAGCAAAAAGAATGGTAATATCAGCCGTTGGTATTTCAATTACTTGACTGCCAGGACCTCCGCTTGAAGAACACTCAGGAATTCTGATGGAGCAGTGCATGTTTAACAATTCGGGGAAAATACCCGCGCCTGTTCCTGTTTGCATTTTGGATGCATCTATGTATACCTGAATGGGCGTAGGACTTGTGAGTTCCCTTGTCGTCCACCCGTTCCTTCCTTGGCGGGAAATGCCATTTGAATGGCATCTCAAAGTCAATGTATGAGAGTGTGTAGTAGCTTACAAAATGTTCAATTTGTTGCCTATTCCAGTGAGGCTTTGCCGCCAGCATTTGGATTGAATGCTTTTGATGGCACTCTCTGGAAGAAGAACGACTGGTGTATGATTCAATAACATCTCAAGGTCTGTGGTCGGGGAGTTCTTGCTGTTGCGCCAATAATCACCTAAGCCCATCGAATTCCGGCTGTATTCATTTATTCGTCTTCTAGTTGCCGGACAACTATTCGCAAGACTGCCCGTTCTTCCTTTCGGGCAGCATTTCGGACGCTATCGGGCTTCGGGCAGCATTTATTGGCTATCTTGGCTTGGAGAAAAAATGTTGATCGAATTGGCGGTTATATTGTGGTTTTGATACGCAATTGTTGCCTATTGCCACTTTGGCTTGAAAGACACTACAGTCTGAGATCTTTCGAAGAGGCCACAGAAGAGCGTAGCGTTCGTCTTTAAGCAGTCAGTGTGTAGGGCAAAGTCCACACCTCCAGCTGTTGCCATTGTCAGTCCGAAAAGAGCTGATTCAAGCACTCAAGCTGCTCTCCAATATGTTAACATGACACGATCACCTTATAAACCAAGGCTTCGCTTCTACTACAGAATAGATCAAGAGGATGGATGAAGAAGACCGAGTGATTCCGTCCCAACGATGTTCTTCTATAAAAATCGATTATACCCATGAAGACCGATCCCTTTGTTTCCCAAGGTTCCATCGATTGGGATCGCCTCGGTCATGACGCATGTAGCACCATCTCACTGGAACCAGGTATCAACTAAATGAACAGGGGCATCGAATGTCAGCAGTCATTGAACCATTTTGGGCACTTTTGACAGCAAAGTTGTCGAATACGACCCAATGACTGTGACGGACTGTCAAGCGGATTTTATTTTTTCAGGTGCTTTAGCGACTCTTGCACGGGCGCATCTAGGTGAGACAGTTAGCCATGTTGATCCATTGCTAGACCATTACCGTTGATCGTCAACTTCAGAGACAGTGATCTCAAACAGCAAATAGTGACTGGACCAGATTTGAAAACCAAGTAAAGACCTTTTTTTGGGATTCTAAGCGAGGACCCGTCTAGCTTAAGGCAGATACTGAGCCAACAGCGCCATTCTTACCACGGTGGATGCTAGTGGTTGACAAAGAAGCTGAAAAGTGAAGGATTCACTGGAGCTGCTTACGCAGACGATGTGGCCATCAGGAAGATTTCCTTTAGCGCCCCGCGAAGGTCTCAGTCAGGGACTAAAGCTAGTGAAAAACTGGACGAAAGCTCGAGGACTTAACGGCAACCTGGATAAATCATGCTCCTTACAATGAAGAGTGTAATTGTCTAAACACCAACCGAGTCAAACTCAAACTCTCAAAGGGATCACACTCGATTCCAAACTCGTATGGAAGGCTAGAACGGAGGAGCGTATTAAGGAACGTGCGAACGGACTTGGGGTCTCCCACCACTAGTGTTTTACTGACTACCCACCCTGACCTACGATTCTCTGATGTGTGCTGTGCGCTGGAGAAGAAGTGTCTCCTTAAGGCAGATCAGAAAAATACCAAAGTTGTTGTCACAGAACAACTTGAAGGCGTCCTATTTCTTCAGCTCCTCGACTCACTCTGTAGCAACAGTGTGCTCAGACTCTGAGGCTCAGAGAGTTGGGTCTTTGAAGAGACAAACCATATGGTCACGCTTTCGTGCTTATTTGGTCAGCAGAACTGCACACTAGCCAAGCTGATTACCTGCCTTCGACCCCAGCTTCGGAAAAGACCTTTCACGTTCGTTCCCCGGGTCAAGTCAGAAGAGCAACAGATGGAAGAACTCTCCCTGTACACCGACGGCTAAAAAACGAGTGCTGGTACACGCGCAGCGGTCTTTTGTGACCAATTCGAAAAATCACGGCAACTAAGAGACGACTGCAGCGTCTTCCAAACTGAAGTGGCATTGAATGAGTGGGAAATTGATCTCCATTTTCTCAGACAGCTAAGCGGCAAAAAAGCCATAGCGTCGAACATCTTGACTCTGAAGTTTGTCAGGTTATGCGGACAGAGCGTCAGTAAGATGAACACGGTGACGCTGTGCTGGGTAGCTGGTCCTACTGGCATTCAGGCCAAGGCCAATTTTTAAGGACACCATACCACTACGTGCTACCACACCATGCCGTATTCAAGGAATCCAGCTCCATTACCAAACTAAGAGTGGTCTTTGATGCGGCAGCCAAGACTATGGATGGGACGTCCTTAAACCAACACTTAATGACGGGACCGAAGACGCAGACGGACATCATCGATATCGTCTCGAAATGGAGGCGATATGAATACACATTTACAGCCGACATTGAAAAGATGTACAGGCAGATTCGTATACGAAAAGAAGATTCGTACTATCACCTGATTTTTTGGCGAAACGAAGAGACTGAGCCAATTAAACTTTATCGCCTCCAGAAGGCCTTGCTAAGATGGGATAACAGCTTGGAGTAACCCTGTCAATCCCCAACGCGCTCACGCCGCTCAGCTTCATAAGATGAAAACTAGAAGACGGTTTAGTCCAAAACCTTGAGCAATAGCGGGGGCCTTGTGGCCAAGGCTGAGTAAAAAAAGATCGAAATCAGGAATGAGTTTCGAACACTTTTTGCGGTCCTGAG